>PVLC010015391.1:0-31300 GCA_004027655.1 Graphiurus murinus | reverse complement strand
TACAAGCGTGCGCCACCACGCCCGGCTAATGAGTATGTTTAAAGAACTAGCAAAAACTATGCTAAAAGAAGTAAGAAAGGAGGGATGACAAGGTCCCATCAAATAGAGAATGGCGTGGAGTGATAGAAATCATAGGAAGAGAGAAATAGAAGCCAAAGTAGTCTAAAACTGTTTGAAATGGGGGAAAATATAATTTACTTTAAAGCTAAATTTTATTTTCCAGAAAAAGCTCATCAAAGGCTTAAAAGAATGCTCCTTGGACAGAGAAATCAAGAATACATATGCATGTGACTTCAGTCTGCAGTTCTTTGCTAATTCTAACTTGTGTTCATTTTTCTAACCTCATTCTCACTTTGCAAAAAAAAAAAAAAAGATTGTGCAAATTATGCTTAAATGTAGTACACTTGTTCTTCTTTAAGGTTAAGATACAAAATAAAATCCCATGTGCTTTTGCCATTAAAAAAAAGAAAGGGAGAAATAGAAATTCTGGAATTAAAAATATAGTAACATATGAAAATTTCACTAAAGGAGTCAACAGTGGATTTGAACTGACAGAAGGAAGAATGAGTAAATTTGAAAACAGATCAATAAATATTATGCAAACTGAAAAACAGAGAAAAAAAGAACATGGCTTAAGAGAAACTGTAGTACAGTATCACATATTCTCACATAAGTATAATCAGAATCCCAAAGGAGAGGATATATGAAAGAGCAGGAAAAAAAACCAAAGAAACAATAGTCAACATTTGACCAAATTTTATAAATCCAATAATACAAATGAACTACAAGTGGGATAAATGCAGAGAGCTACACACACACACACACACACACACACACACACACACACACACACACTGCAGCAAAAATGCTAAAAGCCAAGCACAGTGAGGAAATCCTGAAAGCAGTAAGAGAAAAATGTGTTATTGTTGACAAGGGCACCCTAGGAAGATGAATAGCTGGTCTCTTGTGAGAAACAATGGAGATCACAAGATAGCGGGATGGCAGGCTCAAAGGACAGAAAGGAAATAGGTAACTGTCAATCATAAGATGACAAATATGACAAACTGATAAATTATTCTTGTTATTTCTTCTCTCACCTTCTTTTTTTTGGGGGGGGGGGGATGAATGGTGGTACTGGGGATTGAACCCAAGGTTGCTGTGTCTCTGAGCTACATCTCAAGTCCTATCTTGTTTTTTATTTATATATTTATTTATTTTTATATTTGTATGTTTATTTCTATTTTCAAGTTATTGAGTTCTGGCATGAAATCTATGATTCTACTGTCTTAGCCTCCCAAATGTTGGGATTACAGGTTTGTGCTGTCGTGCTTGGTTTCTCAGCTTCCTTAAAATATATAATATTATATACAGTAATAATTATAGAAAATATACTGAGATTGTGACATATGTAAGAGTAACATCTGTAACAACAATAGCATACAAAGGGGAAAAGAAGTAGACATTGAGAGTGATCCTAAATTTTGCAAGGAAATGCAGGTAAACCAGCGTAGCTGAAATCATTTGGGGGACTCCTATTCTTGACTTCAAAACCTCCTGCAAAGATCTGAAATCAAGAAAGTGTGATACCAGTGTAAGGATCAACATGTAAGTCAAAATAATAATTGAAAGTCTAGAAAGAAGCTATTAAATTGATAGCCAGGGGATCTTTGACAAGGGTGCCAAGATAATTCAATGAGAAAAGAATATTCTCTTCAACAAGTAATGGTGCTATGAGTGAATATAACATACAAAAGAATGCAGTGGGATCTCTGCCTCACACCATATACAAAATTTTGGGATTTTTGTTTGTTTGTTTGTTTTGTTGCACTGAGGATTCAACCCATGGGCATTCTACCCTTCAGCTACAACCCCAGACCTATTTTATTTCTTATTTGAAAATACAGCACTAAGTTGTAGAGGACCTCATTAAGTTGCCGAGGCTGGCTTTGAACCCACAATCCTCTTGTCTCAGCCCCCAAGTTCTGGGATTACAAGTGTGGGCCACCATGCCTGGCTGAGAAATTATTTTAAAATGAGTAGATGTATGTTCTATCTTATATGTGAAAGCTAGAGAAATATTCAAAAATAAGGCAACATCAGCAGGAAGATTAGGGAAGGGAGATGAAGTCATAAAAAATGTAATAGCTGAAATAATGCTATGAATGTCTACAAAACTACCAACTTTGATATCCAAGACATGCGTGGGGAGGATGAGGAAGGGGGGAGGGACCTGGTGGGGAGGCCACCAAGAGCTTTGTGCATGCATTTGTCTGACACTTGGTATCCCAATATGATGCAAAATTACAATGCACAAAATTTTTTAAATGCTGAGAACATTATTATTGAATTACTAATTTTTAAAATATTGATTAAATTTTATGTTCTTGCAAAAGAATCTAACTATAAGGTCTAAAACTATAAAATTTGAAAGAACACGTAACAATCACACTTCATTGGATGTGGTTATCAGTACTTTCTTAGAGAAGATGCTAAAAGAACAATAATAGAAAAAATAAATTTAAACTTCTTCAAAGTTAACAATGTTTGGGTTTCAAAGGACACCATCCCCAAAATACAAAGCAAACTCACAGAATGGAAGACAACATTTTTAAATCATATATCTGATAAGGGACTTGTATCAAAATTACATAAAGAATTCTTAAGACTCAATAATAAAAGAACTACTACTTCAGTTAAAAAGATCCAAATCATCTTAATATACATTTCTCCAAAGAAGAAATACAAATGGTTTTACACACACACATAAACAGGTACTCTACATCATTAGCAAGCTGGGAAATGCAAATCTAAGCCACAATGAGATATCACTTTGTAGACATTCCGATGGCTCCAATCAAAAAGACAGACAATAACAAGTGTTGACAAGGACATGCATACATTGGAACCCTGCACACTGCTGGGAGGATTGTAAAATGGTGCCGCAGGTTTATAATTGGTCAGAGGTCCCTCCAATAATTACACATTAAGTCACCATAGGAACCAGCAATTTGATTCCTGGCAGTATGCCTAAGAGAAATGAAATCATTTGTACACACAAAACTTGGACATGAATACGCACAGTGACCCTATGCGTTATTCCTGATCGCCAATAGGTGGCATCAATCCAAATTCTTCCTTCTTGGAATCTTTTCCCTGCTTACTTCATCTCATTGCCAGTGACTTCTCCTTTTGAATCAGGGGAATTTCCATCGCCCAGTGGCAGAGAAGCAAATCTTTGCTAACAGCTCAGAAGGATTCTCTTTTATCTAGGTGAACACACTATTATTTATTGACAGCTATGAATAAATACTAAAAATATTTCATGTAATAGATGTGCCAATATGCATATATTGTGTACATATACTGAAATATCATACAGTATCCCATAAGTATATATAGTTATTAGGTGCCAATTAAAAAATTTAAATATTAATAGCTTCAAATCACTTCCTTCAGAAACCTCTGGAAAGGTTCTCTGAGACTGTAGAGTGCTGGGTAATTTTCTCTTTTCTTTTCTTTTTTTTTTTTTTTTAATGTCCTCACTTAAAGAAACACAGTTGTGCTTCATGGGGGTAGTGTTCATGTGACTGAGCCTTTGCCATCCGACTAGAATAATTTTCAGGCAGTGTTTTCTCTACCTTTGAGTAAGCAGTAACCTCCCCCTGTGTGTGCATGCCAGGTACCACTTACACACACACACACACACACACACACACACACACACACACACTTCATCACCTCCAAGTGTCCAGGCTTAGAAATAACAAGCCTCTGTGAGGCTGGCTGCCACAAGGAGGCCCTCAGTAAATGGCACCCGCCATTACTATAGCAATTAATTTGTGACCTCTGATCATTTGCATGGTGAGAAAGAATAGAGTTAGGCCAAAGAAGTTAAATTCAGGAATAATCATGTCAGAAAACATATTCTGCAGTGCTCACTATACACGTGAAACAGAAATTAGAGTGCGATCCCAGAGGTCTGCAGATGCCTGGAGTCCATTGTGCGCTTCTGACCCAGTGCCCGCCCACGCTGCTCTCTGGGCTCCTGCACCTTGGACGGGCTTTGCCCCTGCATGCACTTTCAAATTGCTGCCCTTGTTCTCAATGAAATAATGATGAGAGTGCAAAAATGGGCTTTCTCTTAAAAAAAAAAAATTTTCAGTTCTTTAGAGCCTTGTGGAATAAGGGTCAACTTAGAAAGAAAATAGAGTCTCAGAAAGAGATGTTTTCCCACATCCTAATAAAATGGGATTGAGCAAGGCGATGTGGTTCCTGGAACCGAAATCATTCTTCTCAGTTTGTAGGACAGTTGACTAGGGAATATTGTTTGCATAAAAAAGATGCTGATGGGACAATTCGCAGACAAGATATTGCTTGGTGGTTAAGTTTCACTCCTTGACCACTTGGCAAAGATAAGGCTTGCGCAGAGAGAAATGGTGCACAGGACTCCAGCAGCCCCTCAGCTTCAGCTTCATCCTGGATTATGTAACTGCCTGCATGATGGATAGCAGGTGGGAATCTCCGAGGCCAGCATCCTGATGTGAAGCCCAGCATCAAAGGTTCTCCATTAAAACTCTTTACCAAAGAGAATTCAGAGAGAATGATGTAAACAGTGTAGTTAGTTTAGCAACTGTCTCTCCTAGTAAATAAATTGCCTGTCCACTAATAAATACCTTCTCCCAGCTCCACCTCTTTGAAAAACCATTTTAACCAGCTGAGATTTCAAGCCCTGAGTGGAATATATAGCAATATTTATTACCCACATAAAAACTGGCCAATGGCACTATAAAAGGTTAAAGTTTTAAATCATTCTCTGATTATAGCTATGGGCACTTCCTTAGCCTTTTCCATTAAGTACTGACACGTATGAAAATACTAAGCGGTTTATGTTACAGAGAAGAGAGCAAAAAAAAAAAAAAAAATAGAAAGGCAGAGACTGACTGAAGGATTGATTGAAATCGTTATTTTTCTTACTAAACAAAAATCCAGTTTTCAAGTATTACATATAAAATACTTTGCCATTGTTTTTTTTTTAAGGTATGATGATATAATAAACTTACAACAGTACATATACATGTTTTTTCTACTTAGACTTTTAGTTACGGTATGTTTTGTATATGGTATTTCAAAATCAACATTGTTTTCTCTCTGAAATTCTTATCCATGTTGATGAGTAACCTTAACCTTTGCAGAAGGCTTGATGTCACTTTCTTTACAAGTCCTTTGTTCAGATTAACACCTTTACACACAGGAGGAACAGAAAGCTCAAGGTGGTTGTGTGGCAGGCTTTCAGTGACTCAGACGAACTTTTATTTTATGCTGCCTTTACTTTGTTAAACATTTCTGTATTCAACTGAGCTGGCACGGCTGGGAGGGGCTCCTCATGAGTGCCTTGGAAATGTCACTAACCTTCATTTCTATGAAGTGATCCTATGGTGTGCTCTAGCTCGCCCTGACCTTGACAAGCTAGCCCTTCATGGTGCACAAGATTTTGAATGAACTCTTTAAAAAGACCGAGAGAAAATTACTCAGATGGAAAAGTGCAAAAAGAAAAAATAAATAAAAGAGGGGAACTAGGTTTTACAATGGCCTGAATGAGTCATGTCCACTGTTCAGATTTTTTCCCATGCAACTGTGTTGGAACTGATAGTTTTAATTCCCCTGAGCCCACAAGTGCTGTGGGTGTAGACAGAAAGGCTCCTATCAACAGGGTTTATTTTTTTATACTAAGTGTAATTACTAAGAAATTTGGATTTCAAAATACTTCCTTTGCTGCTCCTTCCCTTTTCCCATGACAATTCTGTACCCCAGGACTGAGGGTGGGCTCTGCAGCCAGCAGCTTGGACTTGGGTTTGGCCTGAGTGAGATCCAGGCAAGTTGTTCCTTGATTGAGACTTCCAAGACGAAAGATGGGGATGGTGATCATCCTCGTGCCAGACTGAGGACTAAATGAGAAAAATATGCAGAAGGTTCCTTCTTTTCCTTTCCTGTCTCATAGGTATCAATAAATATTAGTAAAGCCGGGCGTGGTGGCGCACGCCTGTAATCCCAGCATTTGGGAGGCTGAGACCGGAGGATCTGGGTTCGCAGCCAGCCTCAGCTACCTAGTGAGGCACTCCACAACTTAGTGAGACCCGGTTTCAAAATAAAGAATGAAAAATAGGGCTGGGGGTGTAGCTCGAAGGTAGAACGCCTCTGAGTTCAATCCCCAGTACCCCCCCCCCAAAAAAAAGAAATATTAGTAGATCATTATAATTATTATATCTCTACATTGCTATTAGCACACTTAAAATGCTGCCAGAAAGATTTGCCAATTGACTGATACAAACACTGTCTTAGTAAATCATGAGTGTTAGACTATCACCAAGTGTATTTTTCACTATCACAAAGAAACAAGTTCCAAAGTTAGAAATTCTTACTATCACTCAAGTTTAACAATCATGACTTCTCAGGAAGCTGGTTTTTGAGGGACAAATCGGGGGTTCAGTTTTGGACTTCAGTATGAGGAATGTGTAAGGAATCTGAAGAGAAGTGTGGAGGGCACCTGGGGTTCAAGTCTGGAGTTCATGGTCATGGGCTGGGCTAGAGATTGCACTTGAGATGAGCCAGGAAGGAGATGGATAGTATTTAGGGCTCTGAGACTGCATGTAGCCATTGAGATTCCCTAAACATGTAGAGACCCAGGAGGAGAAGGAGGCTCAGAAGACAGCTCAGAGAAGAAGTGGTCCACGGAGCAAGAGGATTGCCAGATGAGGGTGATGGGCGATACTTGATGGCCTAGTAGATAGTCTCAGAAAGGAGGAAGCCAATCACCTGTGTGTTAGCAAGAGTAGCTCCAGTGGATAGGAGAGATGTCTCACAACAGTATAGAGAAGCCAAGGAGGGGAGATAGGGTCAAGAGAAGGTTATTATAAATATGGGGGAGAGTTGGTGCACACCTGTAGCATTAGCCCCTCAGGAGAAGGAGGGGGGAGGATGACTTGAATCCATGAGTTCAAGGCCAGCTTGGGCAACAGAGTGAGACCCTGTATCCCACCCCCTAAACATTAAATGTGAAAGAGTAGCATGTGTCTACACTGTTGAATAATCCAATAGTGAAGAAAAATGGGTGTTGTAAGAGAGGAAAATAGACCACTGGAGCCACATGCTTGTGCGGGAAAGAGGTGACGGGCTCCATTGCACACGCACATGTGAAGATGAGACACTTACACTCTAGAGAGAGCAGACATCTCTCTCTTACAGGTATGACGTAGGTGAAGAGGTAGAGGTGCTGGTAGGTTGAGATGGAATCCTCCCATCTTTTATTAGAATTATGTGTGTTCCTGTCTTCTCCTTTGCAAGCTTAAATATGGACCTTTGCGTTCCTCTCTCAGCTAAAAGTCAAATGCCAAGATTCTAGCAATTACTTTTCCTTCAGAATCATAAGATCCTCGTATAAGAGGTGGCTGCAAATGCGGAGTGTGTCAGCTCCTGGTAGCCAAGGCTTCTCGGAGAAACCAGACATTGGAAACCCATGTCTCAAGTGTGCAGGGCCCTAGTACAGTGACACCTCTGCCTTCCTCTGGTCTCCAGTGGAGAATATGTGGTCTCTTTCATGCTTCTAGGTTTAAAGAGGCAGGTTTCAAAGCCAGCCTGCCAGGACCTTTGCTCAGGATGGTGATGTTGGGTCATTCCTGACCTTCACTCAGATAGTCTGCTTTGCACCCTGGAAGCTTCTTGGAGAATATAGCTATATTTACTGAATTTCTGAAGTTTCTGTCTCCTTATAAACACTCCCTTCTCTGTTCACAGATATTTTCCATAAACCCATTGAGATTTGCTCCCTCTTAATCTGTGCTATTCTTTGATATGTTCTCTTAACTTTTTTCTACAAGTTTAATTTTCCCTTTTTCACCAAGGGAGAAAATTGTATTTACTGCCTTACTTCTGTTGAAAATGCAAAGCTAAGGAAACAGAGTCTTTAGCTTCTGTTAATCCTGAGCATATTAGCCAGGGTGCTCCAAAGAAATAAAACCAACAGGACATGTTTATATGTGGGAAGAGATTCATTTTAAGGAGCTGGCTTACATGCTTATGGAAATGAGCAAGTCCCACATCTGCAGGGTGGATGAGCAGACTGGAGCTCATGCTGTGAAGGTCTTGGTCCATGGCATTCCATTTTGCTCGGGGAGGCCAGTCTTTCTCTATTGAGAAAAGAAAGCAGAGGTCCAATTTGTGCATATCTGAACAAACTCAGGGAGGGTAACCTGCTTTGTTCAAAGTCCACCAAATTAAATACTGATTTGATCCAAAACAAACTTAACAGAAACATCCAGGAAAATGTTTGACAATATATCTGGGCACCATGGCCCAGCCAACTCACCATTATATTGATAAAATCATACTGGTTTTTGTTGGTGCTTCAGTTATAAATGTTAAAGTAGGAGCTGGGGGGCGGGGGTAGCACAGTGTAGAGAGTTTGCCTAGCATGTGTGAGGATCTAAGTTCAATTCTCAGCCCCTAATGGAAAAGAAGCCACTAAAATGTATTTCACGGAAAGAGCCCTTGGTAAACTAGAAAATTCAGTGCAGCAGTACTCACATACTGACATGAAAGAAACAAAAATTGTCATCAGTTCTCACGCTGGAAGGGTTTGCTTTTCGGCATAGGTAGTCTTCCTTACTTTGCAGCTGTTCCTGCTATTCAATCCAGTTCCAGTTAAATAATGTGCAATTTAAATAATTACACATATCTCTCTAACACAGTGTAATTTAGGATGCAATCTAGCATAAACTAAAGTGTCTTCTGTGTGTGTGTGTGTGTGTGTGTGTGTGTGTGTGTGTGTGTGAACAGGCATGTTCTACTAAAGAGTCTTACAATACCCAGACTACTGTTCTCCATGGGCTATTTCATTGTTTCTCACCAGCTGTGGAAGGAAAGCGAGAGGAGTCTGGGAGAACCAACACCAATCATTGCCTGATTCTCTGTAACAGTGGTGAAACGCCCCGCTCTGTGGTTTCTGAGTTATACTTGCCTGTTAATCCTCAGATATCTATGGCTTGTAACAGGACACTTGTGAGACCGGAACATTGAGTTACTAAGGACAAATAATGCCTCTGCTATGAGCCAGCTCCACAGCAGTGGCCCAATTTATAGGAAACAGTTTCATCAATCTTGTGCAATTCATACAAATGTGAACTTCCTGGGATCAGTTGGGAAAGTGGACATTACATTTATAGCTGAGCCTCAGCCACAATCAAGCTTGTCAGACACACACGCAGAGCTTCTGCTTACCTACACTCAGCTTTCCAAACTGCTGTGTGTAATTAATTGACTATGATAAGAGGGCCAGGTAGACCTCTATAAATACAGTAATCAAAAAAGAAACTGCTTAAGTGTGAACACTAATCTTTCATGTATTTATTCTTGACTATAATTCTTTTTTTTCCCCAAATCCAGATAAAGATAGCTCCGTGGATTCAAAAGCAGCCATAGCATCCTGGGCAACCTAGTGAGACCCTGTTGCAAAGTAAAAAACTAAAAAAAGGGGTATGGATAGTCCTCAAAGGTAGAATGCGCCTGAGGTCAATCTCCAGTTCCGCACACAAATACAGAGGGGACGGGAAGAAAGCAAGGAGGTCATATTGAGTCTCTCTTCAGCAGGTGAACCTCAGCTCTTAGGCCGCTACTACTGACTACAGAACTGTCCTATCTGGAGTCCTCCAGATGCACGGAGCTCTCTCACCCCCATTCCTATCAACTCCTATTCTCTTTCCCTCTAACCCTCCCTGACTTCCCGTTCACTTGGCTGGGACTGAGAACCCCAATGGGGTGTCACCTCCTGTGAAGCCACTCTGAGGAGCAGTAGCAGCATGTGCTCTGGATACTGCCAGTGACACCTCAAAGCTGGTATCTAAGAGCTGTAGCAAATATCTGCCCCTGCCATGCCCAGTGCCCATGTGATCTGGGCAATCAGAGGAGTCCAATGAATAGACCCTCGCTGCCTTGCCTGAAATGAGGACAAACAGACATGGACAGGTGTCAGACACACAGAGATCAGAGATCTATTACTGATGAGGCTCTTCTGGAAGGCTTGGCTAGGATCTGGCCACAAAAGGTTTAAGACAGTTTATCTCAGAACCTGGTAGAGCTGAACGGACACTTTCAAAATAAAGAATAAAAAATAGGGCTGGGGGTGTAGCTCGAAGATAGAATGCTCCCGAGTTCAATCCCCAGTACCTAAAAGAAAGTACATCGCTCCTCTATAAGTTTAATGATTTGTTTCATACTATGCACAAAATCACCAGAAAAGTACTGTGTGGTTTTGTAGTTCATCGTCTTGTGATGGTTGACATGGATTTTATCTCTGTAGAATTACCCACACAGAGAACACTGTCATGGAGGTACATCACCAAAGGCTACAGTGTTCTACTTGTTTATACACTGCAGCATGAACAGCTCCAGATCTCTACCCAGGAAGTGTTTCTTCCCACTGATTTGTCTTCTATTGCATGTCATGTCCGAGTGTCAGACGGGCACTGAGAGAGGGCACCACCATTCACCAAGACATAAATGGCTGGATGTCATTCTTTAACTTTTGGAAGATAGGCATCAATAGAAATTCTGATATTTTCTTCATATACCCCATGAATCTCTATTCTAAAGAAAGCCTTAACCCCCAACCTTTCCCCAAAATCTCAAAAACCTCTTCATAAGAGGGAATGCAGTGTGTCCCCCCTTTTTTATCTCTTTTGGCAAATTTCATTCACCAATCACATTACATATATTAGAAGAGGTGACATGACAAGAAGATGTCAGGCTAGGAATCCCTCATGGAAACATTTCCTTGGCCTGAGATGAAGAAAAACCTGCAATTAGCCGTGGATGGAACAGCTACTTTTCCCTCCATGGAATGTAAACCATCTTATGGATGTAGTCCAGTGACAGGACTTCAGGCAGGACTGTGCTGTTGTCCAGGCTATTGCGAGTTAATTCACTTGTATCCATTGGCCTTACACTTCCCGAAGCCCCCTCTGGTGCCAAGCTGACATGTGCACCTATTGGTCTCCTTTCTAAGAAGTTCTGTGTCTACTCATATGGTAGCCACCTCTAAATGGAGTGTATTAGCTTCCTAGAGTTGCTGTAACAAATTGCCCCAAATATGGTGGCTCTGAACAACACAATCTTCTGCTTGTATGGTTCTGAAGGACAAAGGTCTGAAGTGGATTCACAATACCTCTTCCTTCCTCTTCTCCCAAAAGGAAGCAATTCCTTGCTGCGTATTTTTTACAATGTTTCTGAGTGGTGCATTATAGTCTCACATCATCATGTAAATCATGTTGACACTGACATACATGCACACAGCACTTGGTGCCCCTCCCACCTCCCCATTTCCCCCTTCCCAATACACAGTACTGAGATTGACCTTGGTATATTCACACATGTACACACAGTTAATGGTAGTATTTTCATTAATGACATTAATGAACCTCAGTCTTCCTCTTCCCCTTCTGTTAGACCACGCTCCTGGCTCGACTGAGGTTTCTCCTTCATTATTTGGAGTCCCTCTGTTATCCCAATTACTCCCTAGCTTGCGCATTTTAGAGAAAACATATGTCCCTCACTTTCTGTGACTGGCTAATGTCATGTAACATAATGTTTTACAGGTCCTTCCATTTTCTTGAAAATGACATAATTTTGTTCTTTATTGCTGAGTAGAAGTCTACTGTGTGTATTTCCCATAATTTGGTAATGTATTCATCTGTTGATGGACACCTGGGTTGGTTACATAATTTGGCTTTGGTGAATTGTGCTGCTATGAATATGGATATGCATATATTACTAAAGTTCTCTGATTTCAGCCCCTTTGGAAAGATACCCAGGAGTGGTATATAGCCAGATCATACAGTGGATCCATTCCCAGTTTTCTGAGAAGCCTCCACACTGATCTCCATAGCAGCTGAACTACTGTGCAATCCCACCAACAGTGTAGAAGAGTTCCTATTTCCCCACATCCTCACCAACATTTATTGTTATTTACCACAAATTTTTTGAAAGCGAATGTCTTATTGGCGACAAGAAATAGTTCTTTACATTACAATTTAAGTAAATTTTTTAAAATGAGTTTTTGATTCAGCAGGGAGGAGTAAAAAAAGAAAAAAAAAACCCTCAGAGAATGCTCACCTTCTTAGCTCAAAGCCACTACTGTATCTTCAAAGCCAAGTGTAGACCCCCCTCTCTTCTTCTCCCTCCCTCCCTCTCTCTCCTTCCATCATATCACCCTTTCTTTTTGACTCTCATTGTCTTTTTCTTATTAAAAAATCCTTTGGAGTTATAATGGAGCCAACTGGAATAATCCAGAATCACTTCATTTCCCCATCCCAAGATCCTTCTTTTAGTCAAGTCTGCCAAGTCCCTTTTGCTATATAAAGTATCATATTCACAGGTCCTGGGCATCTGGATGTGGGTATTCAAGGGAAGCTATTACTCTCTCTACCACATGTAGTCTAATCACTTTTGTGAAAAACCACCCACCAATGGGTACTATAAGAATTGTCTAGCACACAGAAATTCCCAAAGGAAAAAGAAAAAAATTGCAGATTTCTGGGAAACACTGATGAGATCAAGAAGATAATAGAACTCCATAGGTTAGGATATTATCATTTCTTAATCAAGCAAATGTTAAAAATTTAGCTGCAGTCAGTGTTCTAGGAGCAAAAGACTTCTGCTGAGTATCTTTCTACTCATGTCAAGGTCACAGGCAGAATGCAGCTGAGACTCCTTCATCCAGCTGCTGGAGTGCAGAGACCAGCTGCTGCTCCTCTCTGCTGCAAAACTGCTGCCAGGGTTGAGGAAGCCCAGCCAGCCTCTTCCTCGCTCTCCAAGCAGACAGATGTCCTCCTGTCTCTCAGTGCCCAGCTGGCAGCTCAGCACTGCAGCTGTACTGATTTCGGTTCTATTTTCAGTTTATAGTGCTGGGACCATGAATGTTTTAATAGCATCTCACTTAGGTTGGGGTACATTTTGTGCGCGGTCTAGAAGGAGACCCACCACAAATGCTATTCCCTTAACTCCAAAGCCACCATGGTTACAGCTGTCTTCCTGATCCCCAATCACCTGGATGGCATCCATCACAGGTCACCTGAGTGAAGAATTTCTTAGAGAAAACATCTGCCCCTTCGCTTTCTGTGACTGGCTCATCTCATTTAACATAATGTTCTCCAGGTTCCTCCATTTTCTTGCAAATGACATAATTTTATTCTTCTTTATTGCTGAGTAGAATTCCATTGTGAATACACCCTCAATCATAGTACTCTGAAATGGGGAGGGGGGATGGGGAGGTCTTCCAAGTGCTGTGTGCAAGTATGTCACTGTCAACATCATTTACTTTATGATTTGCGACTATAATGCACCAATAAAAACATAATAAAAATTTTAAAATAATATCTTAGGAGAGAAAATGTTTATGTAATGGCCCCACGGGACGCAAGGAGAAAGTTCTGAGTACTCTGCCTTTACCATCATCAGAATCAGGGTCAGAGGCTGAGTGAGAGGCAGGAAATGGGTCCAATCGCCATGGTTTGCCTAGACCTCCATCTCCCCACCTGGCAGCTTCAGTCTGCAGTAGAATTCAGGGAAATGACTTTGGTACATGTCTGTATTTAGTCTGAATTAGCAATAAATAACCAAACATTCCTGAGTGTATTAGTGTATTAAATCGGGTTAAGTAGACATTAGAAGTCTGAGAAATCCACTAATCCACAGGAGATAGAGTTTATTAATATTTTTCAATCTCTTTATTGCTGGGTTAGCAATAGAGAGCAACACTCGCAGAATTCCTAATACTACTAAGAAGGAGCACCCATTAAACAGTCACAGTGGACAGGCTTATGTACACAACCTCTAGATTAATAGATTCAGTCAGCAGGCAAAAGAAAGCACTCGTGTACACTGGCACCAGTCCATTGCCTGGACATTGCACATCCAGCCTAAATGAGCCAAGGAAAAGCCCTTTCCCCAGAGGTGCAGAAACTGTCCCATTCACTCAGCATGACCATCAGCCCCTAGCCCTGAGGGCTCTGCAGTGTTTGGCATCCTGACCATTGCATCTTCTCGCTCCGTGCCCCCCCTCCAGTCAGTTTCCCAAGGTTCCCATACCCACTGAGAGACTTGGGGACTGGAGTTCAAATGAGAGATTCTGAAGACATCCATGGCTTCTGCCTTGCGTGGCTAGCAGGAATCCCACACTGGCAGAAACAAACTAAAGAAGGATGCTCCTTGTGGGTCCTTAGGACAGGGCTTGGATGGGACCCATTTATGTCTGGCCGCTTTGATGACTTTGATTCTTTCTTTTTTTAAAATAGTTTTATTGATCCACTGTAATTATGCATCATAACGGGATTCAAAGTGATACAAATATACATGCACACAGTGCTTGATGAATTACTCTCTCTATTCCACCGATCCTGTATGTGTTTGTGAGATTGGTAATGATACCTTCATATATGAGCATAGCATTATTTTAGTTGTTTCTGTCCTCAGTCCTCCTTTCTCCTCTTCCTCTTTTCTCCTTCAATACCCTTCCACTGTTCTACTGGTCTCTCCTCATTTATCTGAAGTCCTTTTTGCTTCCTATTTTCTTTCTAGCTTTCACATAGGAGAGGAAACATATGACCCTTGACTTCCTAAGACTGGCTTATCTCACTCAGCATAATACTCTCTGGGTCCATCCATTTTCCTGCCAATGACATAATTGTGCTCTTCTATATGAATAAGTAAATTTCCATTGTATGTATATACTGCATTTTCTTCACCCATTCATTTGTTGAAAGACACCGAGGTTGGTTCCATAATCTGGCTATTTTTAACTGTGGTGCTATAAACATAGATATGCATGTATCACTATAGTATTTCTCAGAAAGATGCTGGGTCATATGCTGGTTCCATCCCAAGTCTTCTGAGGAACCTCCATGCGGATTGTCATAGTGACTGTCCTAGTTTGCAGTCCCACCAGCAGTGTATAAGATTTCCTATTTTCCCACATCCTCACAAGCAGTTATTATTGTTCGTGTTCTTGAATGCTTGCCATTCTAACTGGAGTCAGATGTTGTTTTGATTTGCATTTTCCTTGATTGCTAATGATGTTGAACTTTTTTTCAAGTATTCATTAGCCATTAGCCATTTCTTCTTTTGAGAAATGTCTATCCAGTTCAATTGTCCACTTTGATTGGGTTATTTGGTTTTTTAGTGCTGAATTTTTTAAAGTTTTTAGTATATTCTAGAAATTAGTCTTCTAACAAAGGAATATGGATTTTCTCCCATACTCAGGCTCTCTTCAGATTCTTGATTAATTCCTTTGTTGTGCAGAAGTTTTTCAACTTGATGGCCTCCTCTTATTGATTCTCTGATTTATTTTCTGTACTTTGGAGATCTTATTGAGGAAGTCTCTACCAGTGCCGATATATTGGAGAGCTTGTTATGACCTTGATTCTTGCTCTTTGGCTCTTCTGAAAGACCAGCAGGAACTCTTCATTGGTGGAGCACTGCATGAGGCTGGTGGAGAGAACATTTCTGGTTATCAGGCTGTGGGGTCAGGATTCTTACAAGCTAGACCCAGAGATCAAACACATACTTCCAGGAAATCCATACACAGAGTTATGCATAGCCCCAGTCTTCCCTTGGAGGGAGGTGTGTGCTCCATGATATTTGGGAATTGTTTGAGAATTCAGTGTGAGGAAGGCTTCAGAGGCAGCTCAGCAAGTTGGATTAGAAGGTGGATTCCCAGGTGTGGCTTTTTGGAGAGGCTTCTGTGTGGATTTCTGATGCTTAAGACAGCCTGTCCACCTCCTTTGACTCTAGCTGGAAGCTTCCAGGTATAGTGTGCCAAAGCCTTATAAATTGGAACTGGTTTTTCAAGATAACACTAGCACTTTCTGTTTATGGCAACCATAAATCTTGAGGCTATATGAGCATTTCAAAAGAAGCTCTTCATAAAGCTTTCTAATAAAAAAAATTTTAACAGCAAAAGATGTGAAAAACAGCCCAAGGGTCATAATTTGTTCAATCTAAAAACATGTGAAAGCTTTTTTTTTATTAATCCTCCCTGCTGAATCAAAAACCCATTTTAACATTTTTACTTAAATTGTAAAGAACTATTTTTGATCTCCAATAAGACTTTCATTTTCAGAAGCAAATGGTAAGGAAAGACTTCTCTGCTGGAAATTGAAGTGAGATACTCCTCACTGGGTAGTGCTGGACTGACTCTCTGGCCATCTTCCTTGTCTTCCCTTCTTTTTCTGCATTGAAAGGTGTCAGATGACCCTTGGTGACCTCTGTATGTCTTAGTTGTCCATGTAGATGTCCAACAAGATGGCATCTCACATGACAGCCACCCCTTGGAGGCCAGTTGTATTTGTACCTGTACTCCAGGACTAGGAGTCAGAGCAAGTGAAGCCAAGGCTTGCTGTCCCCACCAGAGTCACCATTGCTGCTTTGGTGTCTCTAGCCCCTCTGTAGACACACAGTGCCATACTCTGCACCGTGGACCTCAGCCTGTTGCCTCTCCCTGGGGCAGCCTCAGAGACACTGTCCTTGTCCTCTTCTGTTCCTTTTTCTTATGATTCAGTTGGTGCCCATTTTTCTCACTCTCTGTTTTGTCCTGACAAACTCCTTGGTAGATATTACTCTTTAACATGTCTGATCTGGGTCTCTGGGTCTTTTTATATTTATTTTGTGGTTTAATCCTTAGAGGAAAACCTTCTGTCACTCTTTCTGAGTTCTAGGAAGAGGAAGAACTGACTTTACTGGGGTCATCTTCTAGGCTATCAGAGAGAAAAGGAGCCAGCATTAATTTAGTGCCCATGATATGCCAAGAGCATTTTGTATTAGAATGTCAATGAGAATAAGCAGGGAAGGTGGAACTTTATGTTGTCCACAACAAAGCTAAATTTCTCATATGTGAAGTTCAAGACCACACAGCTGTATATAATGTCAGTATCAGCATGGTGTCTCTGGTTATCTGGTTTCAAATGCCCAGCTCTCTCCCCTGCCATGGATCCTGAGCTCATGGAGCCCTTACTCTCCCAGTTTTCTGCACCCCTACCCATTTTATCCCCTGGGGGATATACCCACTGATTCCATTTCCTGGGGAGTTTGTCCCCCCACACTCCCCACTCATACCTTAGGACATAAGTCTAGCAAAATAGCTACCAAAGTCAACCACTAGTCTGCTTCATGGCCCAGTTCCTCAATATAGACCAAGGCCTCTTTCAGGCAAGTTTATTTCCTAGGCATCTTTTTGCCCTCAGTGTCCAGTGCACTTCCAGCACTTGATAGGATGGTCAAGTGCCTCTCAAAAGACAGAGGGAGGAGGAAAGAAAACACTAAGGCCAGAAGAGGATGAATAGAAGACCTGCTTTGGCTCTGACCATATGGGCAGATTCACTGTCCCCCAAGTTGTCAAACAGGAAGAGGCTCACTGCAGTGATGCCCTGTCAATGAAAACTTAAAAGATGGAGGTGTGATGGCAAGATAGTTTGCATGGCTGGGAAGGAGAACTTTCAGTTCTATCTATTTAAGGTTCTGCCTTCAAGCCTAATTATGTGGAAGATGTCCTGGAAGGGACTGCATGATCTACTGTCAGGCCGTCAGGAAGCATGAGGCGTAAAGTCATCTCAGAACAAGAGCACTGCATTCTTGGAAACTGTTTCTCTGCTTCCAAACTCCAAAAGACACTTCTTTACCTGAGTACCTGTTTCTCAATATATCATGTGTGACTCATGGACCTTTCCATACTTTTAACGCATAAAACTCTCTTTTAAAATAATAACATTCTAAAGTCTTGTTTAGGAGATAAACCACTCTTTTGATTGGAAGAGATATATTCTATACTGATGTGCACATATAATATTTAATATGTATAATAATTTCATGTACTATTTAGTGTAAGGTACTAATACCTTCCAAACAATTGGCTAAAATTTTCATTACTTTTAACTAAACTAACACTAAAGAACTCCACAAATATAAAGGATATTGAAAGAAAAACCCTTGCCTACTGAGTCTCTCTCCTCTATTAGAAATATGAAGATGTTTTATGTGTCTACATGTGATTTTTGTTATTCAAACTATATAAAACTATGGCAGCTGGGCATGGTGATGCACATTTGTAATCCCAGTACTTGGGAGGCTGAGACAGGAGGATCACAGGTTCATGGCCAGCCTCAGCTACTTGGTATGCTTCTCCGCAACCTAGTGAGACTCTTTCAAAATAAAGAACAAAAAATAGGCCTGAAGATGTAGCTCGAAGTAGAATACCCCTGGGTTCAATCCCTGGTACCAAATACACACACACACACACACACACACACACGCGCACACACACACACACACACACACACACACACACACACACACACACACCAGGAAAAAAAACCTATGGTGTGCTGGTTAATTTAGTATGTCCATTTGGATAGGCCATGAGTACCCAAGCTATTTGATCAACCATTAATGTAGATGTTTTGGTGAAGGTTATCCTTAGATAAAATCAATATTTAAATCAGTAGGCACTGAATAAAACAGCTTACCCTCCCTAATGTGATGGGCCTCATCCAATCCATTTAAGACCTTTAAAGAAGAAGACTGAGGTCCCTGAGGAAAAAGGAATTCTTCCTCTACACAGCCTCTGCACTGTGGCTACAATATCAGCTCTTCTGCAGATCATCAGAGAGTTGGCCTACTCTGCAAAATTTGGACTTGCCATCTCCCACAATCATGTGAACCAATTCCTTAAAATAAGTTGAGATAGATAGATAGATTAATAGATAGATAATTGATAGCTAGATGGACAAATAGGTACACCAGCACCTTATTTTCCTACTTTCTCTGGACAACTTTAAATAATATACATGGTTACTAGAAATCAGAGAAAAACATAAGGAAATTAAAAGCAATAGTAACACACTTCAAAATAACAATTCATCAAACAAGGGTACATTTTTACTACAAGTTTGATTTGGGGGCAAATAATCGATAGGAACAGAAAGAGTATGTTCAACCATAAGAATAAAACAATATGACATTGCATTGTGTTGCAACTGGGGAAATTTGCCAATCAAATGTTTTCTCGTCTTTCATTACCCAGTCATCTGAGATGAGCTTGGCACTAGAAGCAGCTAACCGCTCAGCCACTCTGGCCCAGAGATGTGAATTGTGATGAGATGTGAGGTTGCTTGACAGCTTGCTCAGTCCTTGCTAATTCTGCAGTCCGTCACATCCCATATCTGCAATGGGAGATGAAAACACAGATCCCGGGGGATTTGGTCTCCCGGGGCAAGGAATAGAGATTTACCAGTTAGATGGATATTTTTAAATTTATGTAGCACCGATCATGGGTCATAACATCAGTGTCGTTGATGGCAACCAGCGTTTTAAAGGGACGGGATAGAAAATAGCAGCACATTTCATGTAAAAAGAGAAATGTGTGCATGCATGCCTTTACCAGCTTGTACCTAATAAAGATGTATGATTACAATGCACCAATATAAAAATTTTAAAAAAGAGTACTTGGGAGGGGAGGACCAGCAGTTCTTTCTTATATACATGAATCTTGATCAAACAGGTTGAAAGCTGCTGCTGCAGTTGATGAGAACTACTGAAGAACTTGAAGATGGGCAGCAGCTTTTGTACCTGGAATGATGCCTGGGTTCAGTGAGGAGGACAGGTTTAAAAGGCAAGGCCACTTCGGGAATGGCTTTGGGACGCTAAAGCTCAGTTGCCTGCAGGTCATGTAAGATTGTATCATTTTCCTCGACTGCTAAAAGGCCTAATAATCATTTCCACTGTGTTCATCAGGATATGGATATTATAAAAGGGATGTATCACCTTGGCTTATACTCACACATGGTATAGTTCCAAGTGGCTGCCTGCACCTGGAAAGCCAGAGAAACCGGCAGTTAGTTGAGCCATCCAAGGGTTGGAGTCTCAGAGTTGCAGTCCCAGTCCAATATGCAAAAACCAGAGTTGCAGTCCCAGTCCAATATGCAAAAACCAGGAAATTCCCTGGATAATTGTTGGTGAGAGTCCAGTTAGAAGAGAAAAGGAGCTGATATCCAATGCCCTGGGCAAGAGCAATGGCACCTGCACCCAGGAAGACCCACGCGTGCCTTTATACCACCTCCTCCTTCTTCACGTTGGTTCCATCTGTACCTCCAGCCTGTTGGATAGTGATGCCCACCTTTAAGGTGTGGTTTACTTCTCAATCTGCTCTTCCACATGCCAATCATCTCATGAACACATCCTGAAGTCAGGTAATCCTGTCTCTTAATCCAGTGACGTTGACAAGCCAGGTTAACCATCTCACTAACACTTAGACCTTCTAAGAAAGGAAATAGTGATGTGTGGCAGTCCTATGCACAATGCCTGCACCCATTAACCACTCCAAGCGGAGGGCTTCTTGTTGATATTATTTTTCATTTACTTAGTGTTCTGCTTTCTAATGTATTTTCAATTAATGGTTAGTATATGAAAATCACTGCACAGTTAACCTAGAGATAAGTCATCTAGACTATCAGACACATACAAGCAAGGGAGACCCACAGCTCTGAGGAGGCTGGTGGATTCCACCCCAGTTTTCACTGCCTGGGAAAGACCTAAGGCCTCTATACTGTGAAAGATGTTGGTATCCCATTCTAGTGTTCTCACACTGCTTCTTCCTAACTAATTTGTTTCATGTTTATTCAGCTTAAGAGGCTATAGGAACTCAAGTAGACAAGGGTCTTCAATTATTCTCTCTAGATTTATTTAGTGCATATTATATGCAAGATATGTAATAACACTTTCTTTTTTTTTTTTGAGGTACTAGGGATTGAACCCAGGGGCATTCTACCTCCAAGCTACACCCCCAGCCCTATTTTTTATTCTTTTATTTTGAAACAGGGTCTCACTAAGTTGTGGAGTGCCTCACTAGGTAGCTGAGGCTGGCCAAGAACCCGGATCCTCCAGTCTCAGCCTCCCGAATGCTGGGATTACAAGTGTGCATCACCATGCCCGGCTGTAATAACCCTTTCTTAAAAAAAATAATAATAATTCATTAGTTTGACAAGCTGTCTGTGGACTGGATAGCTCTATTGAAGACCTACACTACTGTGCTTTTTATGTAATGTTATGATAGGAAACAGAAACTTGCTTTTTGTAAGAAGAGCATATTGTTCAATGGTATATTGAATGTGTACACACACCCACATTCTAAACTGAACCCATTTACCCTGTGTTCAGCATTCCATATTCTTTATAATAACATCTCTAAAATTTGATCTGTAAATAGTGCTTTATTTATTGCTGATGAAATCAATCCATAATGGGATTTTAATTAGTTCATCTTTGAATAATCCAGAGAAATGATAGGCAAGGGAGGAATTTGGCATCGTGAACACTTTGATTCCTCAGTTATTAACAGCATGCTGATTCTTATCGTAAACTCAATCTTGCATATCCATGATTTGTACATCAAGCATTTGGAAAACATTTTGATACATCTGGTTTGGGGTTGAATAATATTACTAAGTTTGCCGCTGCACTTTTTACTGTGATAATGGAAGAAAAAGTTGAGGCATTCCTTATTTTGTCAGTGACTTGGGGTACTTCACTGCTACCTCTTTTGACAGTTTTCCAGAGGTAGATTGCTGCAGAGCAGAAGTCAGTAGAAAGTGAGGAATTCAGTGGTGTTCCTACTTATGATGCTATCATAGAACATGATGCATAAGTGGGCAAGGGATATTCAAGAGGGAAATGGAGGTGGATTTATGTTTAATATTAATTACACAACTGAGAAATAGTTCACTCTCTTTCGCAGAACCGCCCAAAAAACTTCTTATTGTTCACTGTGTTTCTGTTGGAGACATTCATGACAGCTTATGAATCAAACTAATTGTAACTCTTACTTGGTTATGAAAAAAAACATGACATGTACGTTCTCCTAAATTAAGTCTTTCTCACACAAATTACGGGTTGCCATTGTAAATCAAGCAACATGTATTCTGAATTCTGACTGCTGGAGAATTAGCTCCTATGTGGGGGAAATGAGATACTTTTGTTTGCAGTTACACTCAAGTTGACTTCTTTTTTTTTTTTTTTTTTTTCCTTTTGCTTTATCTATAAATAAGTGTTACAGAAGTCTTGGTTCGCCGGCTTCTAGAGCAAGACAGACAATCAGATTGTTCAGTCCAGCCCTTTTGTTTTAAAGGAAGGGAAATGACAACAAAAATGGGTAGCAAGTAACCCAAGGTCCCATCCAAATTGGTGGCCAAACTCAGCCTTGAATTTAGAGCTCTTGTTTGAACACGGGATCTTGCGGTCCCAACTCCATCCTGAATCCTGCCTTCAGATGCTACATGTGTGTATGTGTGTGTGTGTGTGTGTGTGTGTGTGTGTGTGTGTGTGTGTGTGAGAGAGAGAGAGAGAGAGAGAGAGAGAGAGAGAGAGAGAGAGAGAGAGAGAGAGAGAGATATACTGGGGATGGAACCAAGGGGCATTCTATTTCTGATTTGCACCCTCACTCCTAATTTTTTTATTCGTTATTTTGAAATAGTATCTCACTAAGTTGCAGAAGACCTCACTAAGTAGCTGAGGCTGGCCGCAACCCTGTGATCCTCCTATTTTAACCTCCCAAGTACTGGAATAAAAAGCGTGCACCACCCCACCCGGCTCAGATGCTACTTTGGTAGCAACCAGCTACGTACATCTGACATGGTTGGATTCCCCCAGGTGTCAGTGCCATCAAGACAGAAGGATGTGGCAGAGCTGGGATTCACATCCAGACTTGTTGACTCCTAATCCATTTCTCTCAGCACTGCACTCTCCTTAACCAATTCATTAATAACTAGGACATTGTTGTTTTCCAAGATCTATTTTGTGATTCTTCTTGCAAAATCCATCATGTTGAGTGACATAGGAGAGAGAGAATATGGAAATGAAAATAAAAATGCCCTTTGGCGAAGGACTTTTAGGCTCTATTGTCCTTAATCTCACTGTTGGTGCCAATTCTCATGTTTCTACATTGCTTTGAAGACACCTTTCTCTTAGCCCGGAGGTATCCAATTCAGCCTGTGGGCAAATCCAGCCTACCATCTGTTCTTGTGTGCCTTCAAGTACCAAAAATCTCTTTTACATTGTTAGACTTTTTTTAAGGAAAAAAATAATGTTTCATGACACATGAAAATGGTATGAAATTAAATTTTCAGATTCTACAAGTAAGGCTGTGGCCACACATAATTGTTTGCACATTGACTCGGTGGCAGCTTTTACGCTTCAGTAGCACAGCTGAGACATCCAGGAAGAGAAGAATGGGACATGAAGAATTAACCCAGGCCTTTTCAGGAAGAGTTTGACAGCCCCTGCTCACTCTGGCTGTCTGTGTAAGGGCTCTTTGTCACATGATGTTCCCTCCAGGTGTTGTAATTCTGCTTCTCCACTCTGAGGCTGCCATATGCAAGTTTCCCACATCTCTGCAGAGAAAATGGCTCCTGGGAGATGCAATGATCACAGCAGGATGCAATTTTATCTACCAAATCACTCCATCATCACCTGCTGAAGGAAAACAGAATTTTAAAAGCATGCAGTGTACAGGACAGGCACTGTGATGGCACATCTGGAGTAGGCTGTGTCCACCTCGATGCTGTTCATAACTCTTTGGAGCTGGATGCCTCCCCCGGGGTAGGTGCTGCCCCAGGCACTGCTGTAGCCTGGGCAGATTCCTGCCCTCTCCCCACTGGATGCTTGAAACTTGTCTCCACATGCCCTGCTGGGAGGACAGAGTTCTCACTCGTTATAACCACTGGCTTAGAGTGAGGCCCCACAGCAAAGCCAAGCAGGAGATGGAGCAGAAGGCACTATGCCCTGACAGAGTGTCTGGTGCAGCCCAGATTTCCCATCGCTCCCTGAGACTTACCTGTGAGGTCACTGGGATTTGTCCTGGGTTTCTTATTCCCTTGATAAACTGGCAACATCTATTATCTGAACACTCTTGCCCCTGTGCACCATATCTGTCTACTGGGAGAAAATGAGAAACTGAAAGATGAGGTTTGAGGAAGGACAGTTCCCTGGTCTACTCCCACACTAGCAGAGAAGAAACACAAAGGTCATGTCCAGGTCTGGTGCATCTGTCTCCAACTCCCCCTGGATTGCTGTTCCCTCCTGAACCCTCCTCCCATATTGCAATGGTGGAAGTGGGGAGGTGGTACCTAATTTATTTGTGATTTAGTAGAAAGACCTTATAACATGACCACCAGACTTCCATATTCCTAGCCTTTACTTCTTTCCCACTGTATGGGAGGCTAGCTTCTTCCGTTGTTTGGGAATGGGGTGGATGGGGCATGTAATGTCAATCCACTTTGCAGCAGGTGGAGGGAGCCTTGGTGGCAAGGGAAAATTCGCCTAGGGATAGCTAAACCAGCTTTCTTCTGTTTCTGGTGTGCACACACCCCAGAGGGCAGCCCTTTTCATATCCATAAAGGACAAATGGGATTCAAATCCACTCCTCAGCCTAAGGCCTTCCTTTCTAACCAAGGGAAACAGCTCCGTTTTATTCATGTTTGTTACTTGTCTCTGTTCCCACCATGCAATGATTGTCACATCTCTCAGTCAGAAACCGAAAATGCCTCTCAGCTGACCTCCCTCTGTGTCTGTGGTGTTAGGAAGCCTCCTCTGACTGTCAGCTTGCTGCTGAATATGCCTCGATCTCAGCTCAGCTCCAGATTCTTCTCTTTCTCTCATTTACCTTGATTTTTGACACTTACAATAATAGTCGACCATGCCCTTCTTTGTGTTTTGGTTGAAATTGGTGAATTTTCTTTTTTACTTTTTATAAATCTTAGCCTATTTCAATAGTTATTTGGGGAGGGAAGTTCTAATAGTCCTATAGTTTTGATATGACACCTAAGTTTAGCCAATTGTTACATCCATATCCTATGGTGATCAACAAGATGAACCATAATTATCAGTCATTAAATAGGTACAATAAACACCTAGAACTGCAAACAATATGTAAATATAAATGCATTTTTCCTGTCTGCTCGCCCTTCCCCCTACCAAATAATGCGTACTATAACTAGGAGAATCAATGAAAGAGTTATTAGCAAATAATCAAATGACAAGTGGGCACTTCTGACTATAAGCCAACCCTAACTTAGAATGACGAGTGTGGGCTGAACTAGCCAAGGAGTCCTTGTGCCCACTGAGGCTAACACACAGATTTCCTGAGTGTTTGATGCTGTCGTAAGGCCATTATAAACATTAATTTCTTTAACACCATAGCTACCCTAGGGAGATACTTTTTCATTTCATTTTATATGAAGGGCAAGAGCAGAGAAGTAAGAACAAAACAAAATATAATGGAAGTAAGTTTTCAGGGAGAATCAACCTAGCAGCTCTCTGGAAGGTTTTTAATGACATGGTGGAGAAGTGGAGAGGTAGGAGTGGATCACATTAAGAACACTGAGGAAACTCCTGGGCTTGACATTTCTTTTAGCAGTAGTAGAGGAGACCAAGGAGTTAAGTGGATATTGCTGTTGTTATATTGTTGTTGGTATTGTGCTGATGTCGCTAGCAAATTACAACTAACAAGTACATAATTTTACAGATAAGAAGCATTCAGCTACAGTGAACCATTTTGAATACAAATATTTGTCATCGCGTTTTTCAAATAATTATTTTGAAAGTTAATTGTTACTTCTATTTCATTTCTTAAATGTGAGTTATTTTAGAACATGATTTTCTACTCTGTAGTTTTGTGGTATTAAGTAACTGGGGATTGAGGATCACGGGTATTATTATATATGAGTTTCATGGTTTTGAATACAACTTGTGTTGGGATACTGGGATCCATCCATTGAGTTGAAAGTTATGGTATTTCTTCTAAAGATCTCTGCTTTGTCAGAGATGCATGTATCATAAGTACAGACATTCTTGCTTTGGGTAATATGATATACTATGCTCTTATCAACAACCAAAAAAGTATTTTAGCAGAATCACTCAGTGGAAAACAGAATATCCCCAGGTATTTCATTGGCTCACTTAAAAATTAATCATGCTGGTTGCGGGTTTGGAGAAGAAGAAGATAATACACCAAGTGATACTCGAATATATCACTATAATATGAATTTTCTATAATGTGCAATTACAATGCACCAATACAAGTTTTAAAAAGGAAAGTACATGAAAAATTAATCATGAAACATAGGTATGTGCCACTTCATTGATTTCTTCCTTTTCCTTTAAAATCGCTTGCTAAAAGTATTTTTGTTTACTTCTATTTTCTTTATAAAAAGTCAATAGAAGTTTGTGGGGTGGGGTGGGGGAGAAAGAATTCTTTCTAATTCATTTGTATTCATGTCTAAAACCATCCCAAAATAAATGGGAAATGACTCATTGCATTTGTAGACTCCAATAATTTGTAGGCTGTTTAATTTCCACTGTTTATCTTGCTTGTTTTAAGGCATTTCTATGAAGTATTTACCAAGTGTTAATTTTTGGTAGAAGCCAAAATGTAGTGACAGGGCATTACATAGCAGTGACCTCACTTCCTTCCCTGAGACCCAGTCCTTCAGAGTTCTAAGCCTAGCCTGGGGCAAGTGTTTAGATAAGAATAAGCACATGACAGAATCAGTGAATATAGAAGTAGACCCAGGGTGAATTCACAGGAAATTGGAATCCATCATAATTGAGACTGAACTTGAATTTGAAATTTCTGGGTTGCCAGTTCCTGGGGCTCTTCATAGTGTGGAAGCTCCCAGATTCACTGTAGAAATTACTTACCAAGGCTCCACCCAGCCTTTGGAAACTTGAATGTTAGAGGACTCTTTTCAAAGTTGTGTCTAGTATAAACACACAGCCAGCCTTCCTCCATCCTTGAATCTGGGAGGGCTTATGAATTACTTTGACCAAGAGCAAATGGGAGAAGTTAACACTGTGGGAATTATTGAGGCCACACCATATGAGGATTAGAAGATTTTCCCGTGTCTGGGACTGCAGCCTCGAGACAGCCAGTATGGAAGCCAGTGTAATGGAGGGGAGAATGAGTGTATCCAGACTGGGGAGAGAGAAGCAAAGCCCCTGGAAATTGCCAGAAGCAACTGCCAGACAGACAGCCAGACAGACATGTGGCCAGGGCTATCTTGCAGGGCCTGGCCCGTGCTCCAGCTGAAGACAGCCACATGATCCACCTGCATCAAATCCAGCCCCCAGTCCACTTCCATCCAATCCACAGCATATGAGAAAAACCATCATTTTTGTTCTAAACCACTACTCCAGGGACAGTGTGTTTTGCAACAATAGATAACTGAAATACATTCCCAAATCATACAAGGGTTGAGCACAATCAATGTGGGTGCATAGTTAGTGAGAATAACACATTATTTCCATGGGAATCACTGTTACAGGATTCAACATTTTATCAGACATCAGCTTTGCACGTGTCAATTTAGTGCTTTTAGCAATCTGTTTACTGTTTGACAAATATTTTCATTGGCATGACCCAGTTGAGAATTCCCACGTTTATATATGCTGAAGTAGTTATTCAAATTAATCAATAAATATGTTTTTTTAATTTAATATAGAACTTTCTCATTCACCATGACTCTCATCCTCATGCTGATCTCAATTTTTGTTTTCCTGGCAGAAAATGTGCCTTCTTTCCATGTTGGCAGAGCTGCAGCTCCTAAGTTATTCATTCCCTTCTTGGCTCTTCCACTCTGAATTTCTGGGCTGTAAGCCTCCATCATGCCAGGGAGCTGGAGTCAGACACAGGAGGAGCCTGCACCCTCATAATTTACATGAGCTCTTGGACATATACCTGCAGAATAACAAGCAGGACAGTGCCCCTTTGTCAGCTCCAGAGAGATCAGAAATCAAAAGTCCTTCATGAAAATACGTGAAGGAACTTAAAATCCTTTTCCTTCTTGGCAGTCCACAGACATCCATGCATGCACACCAATAAATGCATATTTTGACAAAACTACAAAGTATAGGTAGATATAGATTCATGCATCCATATAAGAAACACACAGACACACATAATATACATCTGCCCATCACTTCTTCTAGTGGGAACAGCTATAGGTTTTCAGCAATGACCAAAAATAGAATTCAGAATATATTCCCATTTCCATTGCCATATTCAAGGATGCCTTACCATTTCCTTCTGACACCTGATGAAATGGAAAAAGCCAAGAACTAAAAGGGACTGAAGAAATACACTGCAGCATCTCTCAGTGCCCAAGGACACAAGAAGCAGCTCAAGAAACTTACAGAAAATATCCACTGTCCACCTAACGGTAG
Organism: Graphiurus murinus; assembly: GCA_004027655.1. Lineage (NCBI taxonomy): Eukaryota > Metazoa > Chordata > Mammalia > Rodentia > Gliridae > Graphiurus > Graphiurus murinus. The sequence continues at coordinate 2,992 of PVLC010015391.1, read as the reverse complement.
CGGAGCTGAGGTCAGAATGTTCTCCTGACTTCCATCATTGACAAATTAGACTACCTAATGGGTGTCTCAGTGGAAACCTGATTCTAAGTGTGAAGAGGCAACAGTCACACATTCACTCACTCCGTCCTGTATCTACCCAGTGAACACCTATCAAGTGTCTACCACATGCCATTTTCTGGGCTGTGTTTTCTATGATGGGCAGATGACATGGAAAGGACACATTCCAGGATATCCATACCTGAAGTACACAGGTGATTCTAGTAGAGTCCAAGGGTCATTGCTAGGGTGAACATGGGTGCCTAGCCATTTGGGGGTAAGGGAGATTTGCAGGGGGCTTCAGCGGGGGGTAGGATGTGATCAGAAGCTCCTCTAAAGAACTGGTGAGGATAACTTTAGTGAAGGAAGGTGGGAGGGAAGGACATGATGGTGCCGACCAGCCAGGTCCCGGGGGAAGGTGCTTTCCAGAACAGGTTTGGGCTACAGGTAACTCAGAAGAGTTGGATTGCAGGGTGACAGGAAGGATGAGGAACAAATTAAGGAAGTGAGATACTTATTTTATCCTGTCTCATAGCATACTGGGGGTGTTGGGCATTGTAGGGCGCATTCTGAGCTGTGACTAACCTGATTTGGCTGCTTCACATCTTAGAAATGGCTCCTGCTCCAGGAGAGCTGAGGAGAGGGGAGGGGAAGAGGACGGGAGAGAGAAAGCCCAGTTAGGCAACTTGCTTATCAGATGGGCAACAGAAGTGACTGAGAACTGGGTTGTGGCCATGGTTTAGAGGGAAAGGTAAGTTCTGAAGTGTGCAGGACAGGAGCCCAGAGTAGTCAAGGATGAGAGCAAATGTCTGCATGGGCGGCTGGATGCATAGGCAGCTGTTAGGCAAATTAAGATTACAAGGGGGGAGCGACAGCTTTGACAGGGAAGCTGATGGTTTCCATTTGGAAATGCTGCATTTGAGCTTCCTGCATGGTACAGAGAACACAGATCTGCCTGGAGCTCCTACTCTCTCCTTCCTCTACCATAAAAGGGTCTTTGGAGCTGGGCATATTCCACCTGGAGTAAAGACATGTCATAACATCTAATAGAGCAGGGGATAACCTCCTGACAAGCTCTGGCCAATGAAGTGTGAGAAGTGATGATATACTTTAAGTATATCATCCATGTATAGAATCTTCTTCCAAGAGAAGTGTGCTCTTCCATTCTGCAATGCTAAAAGCAATAAAATAATTGAAATGATAGACCATGAAGTCCAGGTTGGAAAGAAATGAAGCTAAAGGAAGGAGAGGAACAATGGGGGAAAATTCAAGTTAAAAATCCAGAGAAGGAGCCTTATATATAATACAATGATTCTCAAGCAGAGGGAGGTTTTACCCCACCCGCACTTCACCCTCTGGGGACATCTGCTAGTCCTTGCAGGCAGTCAATGTTACAGTGGAGGTTGGGGTTTCTATTGGCATCTAGTGAGTAGGAGCTACTAAAGTCTAGTCTATGTCTCATTCTACTGGATAGATGCTGCTAAACCTCTTGCAACATGCAGGACAGAACCCCCCATGCCCCCGTAGCAGTTAACTCTCTAGCCCCATATGTCAACAGCATGGACTGCAAGAAACCAAGACTTAGAGAACAGACAGACAACATAAGGCTGTAGGGTGAGACAGCAGGATGTTAGGGAGTGGCAAGGACTATGATAAGCCATCTAGTGCATGACATATATGAATACGTCTAAATTCTTTGAGCATGCTTGCAAACATATACTCAAGCTGGTCAGCCAAGCTCATCCCAAGTTCCAGTTAGTTGGCCTCCTCTGGACTTGAAATTTTTATGAGTCTTAAGAACTTAGATAATGGAGCAAGAAATATCAAATCCAATATCCTACTAAATTTCATGTATGATCTAAACTTAAATTATTATCACATGAAACATACAGGAAGATCTTCTACATGATGTTTAATTTCTTAAATTGTATAAGCTGCAGGCTACGGTTTATTTTTCTTTGTCAGATAGTAGGGTAGATGGGATCCTGAAAAAAAATGTCTGCTGTTAGCTAATATCTGATGTGATTCTCTCCAGAGATAAAGACACATGAAACATGGAAGAGCCTTCCCTGAAGGAAATATGTGATCTGATTATACAAAGAATGTATTTTCCTTTTTTTATTTAATATGGTTCCCCCCCCCAGTACTGGGGATTGAATCCAGGAACCTGGGCCTGACATGGATTAAACCTCTGAAATCTCCAGAAATGTGAGCAAATAAATATTTCTTCCACTAAGTTGTGAGTGGTAAGGCTTACTGGGTCATGGCACAGAGAATGCTGACTCAAACAAGTGACATACTAAACATCACACATCAGGGAGGTGATAAGAGACAGGAGTTGAACCCATGGAGATAGCTAATAGTTAATTGCTGTTAACCAGTTTGCTAAATTGCATACAGGAAAAAGAAACCATATATAAATAGGCAGGAGAACAAATAGCATAGCCTCAGCTTCCTGACATTAGCTGCGATATCCTCTGTAAACCAACACTTTTCTTAACTTTGTTTTAATTGAAAAATAACAATTGAGTATATTTCTAAAATACAAGGTGATATTCTAACATATGTGCACACTGTGGAAGGATCTGATATCTTCACAAGAAGTGCTTCATGCCCAGGTGGGATTGGATTGATAGGCTGAGGCTGAGGAGCTGCCACTGATGCAGGAAGTCTGTGATACTCACCCTAAGAGTGGTTTCACTTTGAGGATGAAGTCTGATTTCAGCATAAAGGAAAGAGCTTTTCTCCTCATTGAAAATAAAAGGAATGATAGTTTGGTTTCCTTTCTTTTGGGTAGATACCCAGTAGAGGGATCGCTGGATCATATGGTAGGATCATTCCCATTCGTCTGAGGATCCTCCATACTGTTTTCCAAAGTGGTTGCACTAATTTGCAATCCCACCAACAATGTATTAGGGTTCCCACTTCTCCACACCCTCGCCAGCATTTGTTGTTG
>PVLC010015390.1:18104-37531 GCA_004027655.1 Graphiurus murinus | reverse complement strand
TTTTTTTTTTTTTTTTTGCGGTACTGGGGATTGAACTCAGGGGCATTCTACCTCCGAGATATACCCCCAGCCCTAGTTTTTTTTATTCTTTATTTTGAAACCGAGTCTCACTAAGTTGCGGAGTGCCTCACTAGGTAGCTGAGGCTGGCCGCGAACCCGGATCCTCCGGTCTCAGCCTCCCGAATGCTGGGATTACAAGCGTGCGCCACCACGCCCGGCGGTTTAGACCTAAATTTTTAATAGGGTAACTTTTGAGCCCATCTGTGGAGTCCAGGTTAAGACTCCTATTTTAGATATGTTGATTACAAATTATTCATGCAATAATAGGAAAAGAAGACAGTGAAGTCTAGGTTAAAATCTGTTTTCTAGTAACAATCATATACATATATTTAATCTATTGTACAGGAAGGTTACTTACTCAGTATTTCATTATTAGACCAAATGTATTTTGTTTGGTCTTCAAAGAACAATAGCCAATTGTAAAATCATAAACACCACAACTCTTTGCTGAACATTAAGAACTGAGATAATAAGTTGGTCATGGTGGTGCATTCCTGTAATCCCAATACTTGAGAGGCTGAGAAAGGAGGATCACAGGTTTGCGGCTAGCCTCAGCAACTTTGTGAGGCCCTTGACAACTTAGGGGGACCCTATTTCCAAATAAAAAATAAAATAGGACTAGAGCTGTAGCTTGGAGGTAGAATGTCTTTGTGTTCAATCCCCAGTATCAACAAAAAACAAAAAAAAAAAACCCGAGATAATTATTTAATGACATGATAATTAATATGAAGGCATATTTAGATATGGTCATGTATGTCAGTGAGAGGAATTTAGGTGATTATAATTGGATCTTCTTGTTGGTGAAGATTTCTAAATATGAAGAGCCTGTGGGGATTTATGAGGTGTCTTCCTTCTTGGCAAGACTCTGGCAGTTGAGCAGGGGTGCCACAGAGAAGAATGGCTCCTGTTCTTGTTTCTGCGGGTTGGACTTCACTGCTTACTGGACTACAATTGCTTTCTGCCTCAGTAGAGGGTTAATCTTTCATAGAATGGTCAACTGAATTTTGTCTTCTTCTTGCTGACAAAATGAGGTAATGCTTCTGAAGCAACCCAGATGTCACCCTCTGATCTAACTATATTTGGTTTGCAGAAAGAGCTGCTGAAATGTAAACAAGAAGCCAGAAACTTACAGGGGATAAAGGTAAAAAGGAAGACACTTAATTCTTTAAGTAAAGTCTCGATAAGGTAAAGTAGTCTCTCGGTGAGTGGTGAGAGCTGGGTGCTAGGACTGTTGGAATTTGCTGGGGGTCTTTGACAGGCTCTGCGTTACTGGTGAAGAAAGGGCTTTGTGGGTGGAAGTGAAACACGTTGAGGAATATATCTTTGTTTTGCTGAGGCTCACGTCTGGTAGTTATGACTCATAGTGCTGCCTCATCCCTCTGTGCCACTTCAGTTGTCTCTGTGTGTAATGTTTTATTCTTCAGTTTGAAAGAATGTCCCTTTTTAAAAATTGTAATTTACATAGTTTTGTAATAGCTGATAACATTCAAATGGTTTAAAGATACAAAAAGATCCAGGTCTGGTGGTGCATGTCTGTAATCCCAGGACTTGGGAGGCTGAGGCAGGAGGATCACAGGTTCAAAGCTAGCCTCAGCAACTTAGAGAGGCTGTCAGCAACTTAGGAAGACCCTGTTTCCAAATAAAAAATAAAATCAGACTGGGGGTATAACTCAGAGGCAGATGTTCCTGGGTTCATTCCCCAGCAAAACACACACACACACACACACACACACACACACACACACACTCACAAAATATAATAATAAATGAATGAAAGAATGAATGAATGAAATAAGGAAAGAAAGAAAAAAGATATACCACAAAAACTCTTCCTGTCAGTTCTTTCCCTCAGCCATTTGATTCTCTTTCCTAGAGGCAGCTTATCAGTTAACAGCAAACATATATATATGTTTGTATAATTATATGTATGTATAATTTCCCCCTTCATTTTTTTGTTTGTTTCTTGTTTTTGTTTTTGTTTTTTTGCAGTACTAGGGATTGAACCCAGGGGCATTCTACCTCTGACCTATACCCCCAGTCCTATTTTTTACTCTTTATTTTGAAACAGGGTCTCACTGAGTTGTGGAAAACCTCACTAAGTAGCTCAGGCTGGCTTTGAACCCGGATACTCCAGTCTCACCTTCCCCAGTACTGGGATTACAAGTGTGCGATACCACGCCCGGCTTCCCCCTTTATTTTTATCCAGTAGTAGTATACCGTAAATACAGCTTGCTTGACATCTTGCTTTTTTCATTTAGCAATATATGTTAGAGGTCATTCTATTTCAGTAAAGACCTTTCTAGATCTTTTTTTATTGGTTGCATAGTATTCTAGTATATGTATATATGATAATATATTTAATCAATATTTTAGGTTACCTCCAGTCTTTTTTTTTTTTTGGTGGGGGGTTACTGTGGATTGAACCCAGGGATATTCTACCTTTGAGCTCCTCCTCCACCAGTCCTACTTTATGTTTTTATTTTGAAACAGAGTCTCACTAGGTTGCTGAGGGCCTTGCTAGGATGCTGAGGCTAGCTGTGAATCTGCGATCCTCCAGTCTCAGCCTCCCAAATACTGGGATTACAGGCATGCACCACCACAGCAGCTAGGCTACTTCTAATCTTTTGCTGATGCAAACAATGATCTAGCTAATAGCCTTGAATATATATTACTTCACCTAAGGGGGATTATATCTGCTGAATAAATACTTAGAAGTGGAAGATGTCGTACAACAACTTCTTTTGCCCTCTTCCCTCCACACTCATTCATGAGCTAGCCTAGAGTGTAACTCAGCAGCATCTTCCAAAGGATAGTCTTTGGAATAGTTAAAAAAAAAAACAATTGTGCTTCATGGTCAGGTAAATTTGAGAAGTGCCCTATTATCTTGAAGATTCAAAGTATATAATAGCATATTAAAGGGTCTGAGGAGGTCCATTATAAATAGTTGGCCTAAAAAAGTTTAGAATTATTAACCACAGAAGCACCTTGTTCCTCATGTAACTTATTAACATCCCATGGAGAAAACTTTGGAAATGTTCCTCTAAACTACTGATGCCAGGGGGACTGCCTTTGCCCTGTACTGTCATGGCTGGGAAGCCAGGCATGGAGGAGCATGCCTGTAATCCTTGTACTTGGGAGGCTGAGACAGGTGGATGACAGGTTTGTGACCAGCCTTAGCAACTTAGTGAGGTCCTGTTTCTTTTCTTCTCTCTCTCTCTTTTTTTCTTTTTACATGGTACTGGGAATGGAACTCAGGGGCATTCTACCTCTGAGCCCTTATTATTTTTTTTTATTTATTTTTGTGTGGTGTTGGAGATTGAACCCAGGGGCATTCTACCTCTGAACTATACCCCTAGCCCTATTTTATTTTATTTTTTTGGAAACAGGATTTTGCTAAATTGCAGAGAGCCTCACTAAGTTGCTGAGGCTGGCCACAAATCTACAATCCTCCTGTCTCATCCTCTTAAGCACTGAGATTACAGGTGTGTGCCACCATACCTGATTTTATTTTTATTTTTTGGAACAGGGTCTTGCTAGGTTGATGAAAATCTAACTACTTGCTGAGGTTGTCCTCAAACCTGCAATCTTCCTGTGTCAGCATCCCAAGTACTAGGATTACAGGGGTGCACCACCATGCCCAGCTATCAGATCCTGTTTCAAAATAAAAAAATAAAATAGGGCTAGAGGTGTAGCTCAGAGGCAGAATGCCCCTGGGTTCAAATCTCAGTAACACACACACACACACACACACACACACACACACACACACACACACATTCTCCAGAAAGTGTACCATTTATTTGCAGTCTGTAAAGAGAGAAAAGTCAGAGTAAATACACTGCAACACGCCCATTAGCTCCATTTGAAGTCCTCATGGTTGGAGGAGTGTGTTACAGTGAACCCATATGAGCAAGTATATCCAGTCTACCTTTTCTAAGGCATGGTAGGAACCAAGAAAGTCCAAGCTGAGGAAAAGACCCTAAAACTGCTAAAATCCAAGAAACTGGAAAGAGGAACCATAAGTCCAGGAACAGTTCTGAGCAGTGGAAATAGAACCTGGCCCAGGTTGATGCTGGAAGCTGATGGATGCAGGACAACAAGGCTCTGGAAGCCAGTGTGGGAGGGATTCCAGGGATTCTCTGTGAGCAGAGCAGTGAGTGGGGATAGGGCCATCTGTCTAGGAAATGGTACTGTGCAGAGAAGGAGAAGGAAAAAGAGCTAATGGAGTGGGTATATGCCCAAGATATAGATGAGAAAGCCAAGGTGGGAGGAGGGAGAGCTCAGTGTCCAAGGTCAATGTCACAAAAGTAGTAAGTGGTATACTTGTAATTCAAATCCAGGTTTATCTGGTCCCAAAGGCCACCAGGCTTTCAGGAATGAAGTACGGGGTAGGGACGAATAAGTAGCACGTGGAGGAAAAATTAGGTTGCAGTCAGCTTGGTAGGACAATGGGTAGAATTTTCCATTAGACATTAGTGTTCATGAGGAGGACAGATAGCCTCTGCTCAGCTTTTTGTGGCAAGAGCCTTTTGCCCCCCAGTATTCCAGGACTAATGCTGGATACACAACGAATGGTTTAGTAACCTTTAAAAATAACTGGCTGATTGATTAATTGAGACCACAGTAATCAGGATGCTTTTTCCCCCAGGATGCCTTGCAGCAGAGATTGACTCAGCAGGACACATCTGTTCTTCAGCTCAAACAAGAACTGCTGAGGGCAAATATGGACAAAGATGAGTTGCATAACCAGAATGTGAGTTAAACGTGTGAACTCCAGCCTCGGCGAGTCCCGTTAGCTGAACAGGCTGCTACATGAAGTGTTTTCCCATCTGCCATCCTAATTTCTCTTGTTTCTAGGATGGTTGCCCTCAGTGTCTGCAATTATTTTTATTCCTCATCAGATTAATTTCTGCTCACACCACTCTGGGCAGGAAGGTCCTAGACTTCTTCAATTATGAAGACACTGAGACCAAACTATGGTTCTAGCGGGGCATGGTGGTGTACGCTTGTAATCCCAGTCCTTGGGAGGCTAAAACAGAAGGATCGAAGGTTTGCAGCCAGCCTCAGCTACTTAGTGAGGCCCGATGCAACTTAGTGAGCCTGTTTCACAGTAAAGAATAAAAAATAGGGCTGGGGAGATGGGTGTGGTGGCGCACGCTTGTAATCCCAGTACTTGGGAGGCTGAGACAGGAGGATCCAAGTTCTCGGCCAGCCTCAGCTATTTAGTGAGGACCTCTGCAACTTAGTGAGACCCTGTTTCAAAATAAAGAATAAAAAATAGGACTGGGGGTGTAGCTTGGAGGTAGAATGTCCCTGGGTTCAATCCCCAGTACTGTTAAAAAAAAAAAAAAATCCCCACTACTGCAAAAAAATAAAATAAAAAAATAAGTAAGCTATTATTCTGCAGTCTGGTTATCTTACTAAAGTCACAGAGAGAAGCTGTGTGTTTTCATGCCCTCTTTGTACTGTGTGCTGTAACTGCCAATATTACCAAGCAGCTGGTTTCCATGAGGGTTGCTGTACAATACCTCCAGCTAGCGACTTCTTTCTTATCCTCACAGGTGGATTTGCAGAGGAAGCTGGATGAGAGGAACCGGCTCTTGGGAGAATACAAAGTAAGAATGAATATAGGTTTGGAAATGACTTCCACCTAACCTTTTATGAACAGCCCGTTGTTGCTGTTGCTCAAGGAGCACTTAAGTATTCTGTTCTCATTCTTGCTTTCTAGAAGGAGTTTTTTTTTTTTTTTTTTTTTTTTTTTAATTATGTCCCTTGAGTCACCAGCTCTGAAGAACAGAGAGCACAGCTAGGAGAAAGAGCATAGAACTAGGAGTCTGGTAACTCCAGTTCTGGGCTTCCCTGTATCTCTAACTAGCATGGATAGTACATAAAGGTCCACCTACAACTTCCTCTTCAGAGAATCTTTCTCATTGTGTAAGGCTCTTCCTGAGTTAAGGCCTGCCCTGCTGAGGCTCTGTTTTACTAGGGTGGAAGCTGCACTGCTAAGGGGGAACTGTTCACTGTCCCTGGTTTTTCCACACATCTGAAAGCACTGTCTTTGTTGCAGAAAGAGTTGGGGCAGAAGGATCGCCTCCTTCAACAGCACCAGGCCAAGTTGGAAGAAGCACTCCGGAAACTCTCAGATGCCAGCTACCAGCAGGTCAGAACATACTCGGCCTCTGACTTTCCTGCCCTTTGGCCTAAAGAAGTCCTTTTCTGATTTAATCTCTGTTTTGCAGGTGGATCTAGAACGGGAGCTAGAACACAAAGATGTCCTTTTGGCTCACTGTATGAAAAGAGAGGCAGATGAGGTAACCTAGCACTTGGGTTCCCCTCCCGTATTATGGGGTGAAGAGGGACGTTTCATTTCGCACCCAGAGCTGAACTAAGGCTACAGGCCAGTTTGTTAGGAGGGTGTATGATGAGGGGGTTATGGGCACAGGTTCTAAGGCAAGAAAATCTGGCTTCAAATTCCAGCTTTACTTTGTCTACACTATATGAAAGTAAGGTAAGCCTTTAATGCAATTTAAGTCTTGTCTGGGAAAATAAGTAATACCAACCCAATCCACATAAATAACTAAACTTCAGTTCTATTAGCGTCACCTGGCACAGAGTCAGGTTCAAAAAATATTAATCCCTGTTTCCATTTTATTATGAAGCAAAGGAAGGAGGTGCTAGAGCAGCATTCTGAGACCATCCAGTGACTGGGATGGAGGCTCATTTGGGGGTCTCCATGCCAAGGTTTCCATCTCATTCATTCTACATTAACAGTGCCTACCAAGCGTCGAGTGCAGCCTTGATACAGCAAAAGGAAACATATCAGCACTCTAGAAGTTAACATTTTAATGGAGGCATTAAACAAATAATCATGTACTATATCAGAAAGTGATGCATGTAAATAAGAAAATTAAGACAGGATGCCTGGGTTTAGAATTCCCCCTTTAACAGACATTCTTTTTTGCTGCTACAGGTGACCAGCTACAACAGTCACAACTCTCAAAGCAATGGGTTTCTCCTTCCAACAGCAGGAAAAGGAGCAGTTTCCATCACCCACAGAGGGGTAGGTTCCTAGGATTAGAACACAGGCCTGTCACTTCCCGCTGAAACCAGAACAGTGCCCCAGCCATCACCAGTGGGCTAAGCTTTTCATAGACCAGTTCCCTAATTCTTGTATTTGATGGGTGTGTAAAAATGTGAGGCACTAGCTGTCCACAGATTAATGAGCAAGCCTGGAGCAATGGCACATGTCTGTCATCCCAGTTCTTGGGAGGCTGACACAGAAGGATTCCGGGTTTGAGGACAACTTAGACCCTGTTTCAAAATTAAAAAATAAGCCAGGCATGGAGATACATGCCTGTAATCCCAGTAGTTGGGAGGCTGAGACAGAAAGATCACAGGTTCAAGGACAGCCTCAGCAATTAGTGAGACTTTCATCAACTTAGTGAGACCCTGTTTCAAAATAAAATAGTGTTGGGGATGTAACTCAGAGGTAGAATGTGTCTGGGTTCAATTCCCAGTGACACACACACACACACACACACACACACAATAAATAAATAAATAAATAAATAAATAAATAAATAAATGGCTGGGGGTATAACTCAGAGGTAGAATGTGCCTGGGTTTAATACCTGGTACCAAGAAAAAAAAAAAGGTAGGCAAGTCAGGCACAGTGGCACATGCCTATAATCCCAGTACTTGAGAGGCTGAGACAATAAGACCGAATACTGAAGGCAAGCCTCAGCAATTTGAGACCTTCAGCAATTCAGCAAGACTCTGTTTCATAATAAAAAACAAGCTGGGTGTGGTGGCACACGCTTATAATCCCAGTAGTTGGGAGGCTGAGACTGAAGGATTGCAGGTTCACAGCCAGCCTCAGCTACTTAGTGAGGCCCTTTGCAACTTAGTGAGACCCTGTTTCAAAATAAAGAATAAAAATAGGTCTGGGGGTATAGCTCAGAGGTATAATGCCTCTGAGTTCGATCCCCAACGCCACAAAAATAAATAAATAAATAAATAAACAAATAAATAAATAAATAAATAGGGCTGAGGGTGTATTTAGTGGTATAGCACTCTTGGGTTCAATCCTAGAAACACACACACATGCACACAGAATTAGTGGGCAGGTAGTGGGCCTGTTTTGAGAAGAGAAATTTTCCTCCAGAAAAATTCTGGAAGCCAGCTGGGCATGGTGGCACATACCTGTAATCCTAGTACTTAGGAGGCTGAGACAGCAGGATTACAGGTTTGGGGTCAGCCTCAGCAACTTAGCAAGGCCTTAGCAACTGAGTTAGACCCTATTTAAAAAAAGATAATAGCCGGGCGTGGTGGCGCACGCTTGTAATCCCAGCATTTGGGAGGCTAAGACAGGAGGATCCAAGTTCGAGGCCCAGCCTCAGCTACTTAGTGAGGCCCTCCACAACTTAGTGAGACCCTGTTTCAAAATAAAGAATAAAAAATAGGGCTGGGGCTGTAGCTTAGAGGTAGAATGCCCCCAGGTTTCATCCCCAGTACCTCAAAAAAAAAAAAGAAAAGAAAAGAAAGAAAGGGTGTAACTCAGAGGTAAAATGTGCCTGGGTTCAATCCCTAGTAACACACACACACACACACACACACACACACACACACACACACACTTCTGGAAACCTCTCTCCTTTGTCTTTTTTTGGGGGGGAGGGTACTGGAGATTGAACCTAGGGCCATCCTACCTCTGAGCTATACCCCCAACTCTATTTTGTATTGTTTTAATTTGAAACGGTCTCACTAAGTTGTTGAGGCTGTCCTTGAACCTGCAATCCTCCTGTCTGAGCATCCCAAGTACTGGGATTGCAGGTGCAGCCACGCCTGGCTGTCCTTTGTCTTCTTAAACCCAGTGGCTGGGATGTGGCCAATGATATGGTGCTATGCCATGCCAGCAGCACCTTATTTTTGTCTGCAGACCAGTGACCTGCAGCTTGTTCGAGATGCCCTCCGAAGCCTGCGTAACAGCTTCAGTGGCCATGACCCTCAGCACCACACCATTGACAGCTTGGAGCAGGGCATCTCCAGCCTCATGGAGCGCCTGCATGTCATGGAGACACAGAAGAAACAAGAAAGAAAGGTAATCCTCATGCTGTGGTGTCTCATTTAGACCCTGACGAAGGTTCCAGTTGTTTTTCTCTTTGGTTTTCTTTTCATGGAGCTGCTTATTCATCATGGTGACAATCCAGGGAAGGAATTCATGGTAACTCTTGCTCTAAGGAATTGTGGTGCTTGATGCCACAGGTCCCTTTTTTGCTTATTCCTCTCCTTTTCTCCCAGAATGAGCTTGCCCTTGGATGAGAAAATATATGAAAAATGTGTTGGAAACTAGAAAGCTTCTTTGTTTATTTAGTGGTACTAGAGATTGAACCCAGGGACATTTTACCTCTAAGCTACAACCCAGCCACATTTTTTTATTTTTTTAGTTTGTAACAGGGTCTTGCTAAGTTGCTAAGGCTACCTTCGAACCTGCGATCCTCCTGTCTTAGCTTCCCATGTACTGGGATAACAAGCATGCACCACCATGCCTGGCTTTGAAGGCCTTTTATAAATGTACTTGACTATCATTAAGATAAATATGTTAAATTTCATATATGTGGAAGAAAAGGTAATAGAAAAGTATATATTTAGCCTGGCATGGTGATGCACACTTGTAATCTGAGAACTTGGGAGGCTGAGACAGGAGGATCACAGGTTTATGGCTAGCCTCAGCAACCTAGTGAGGCCCTCTACAACTTAGTGAGTCCTGTTTCAATATAAAAAGTAAAATAGGGATGGGGGTGTAGCTCAGAGGTAGAGTGCCCCTTGGTTCAAACCCCAGTGCCACAAAAAATAAAAAAAAAAAATGAAGAAGAGTATATATTTTAAGTTCTCTTTTATGACTTGAACTTCTTAGTCAAGTTCTTACATTGATCCTTAACTCTTGTGGTTCCCCAGGTTCGGGGCAAGTCACCCAGAATGCAAGCAGGTAGCGAACACCGGGAATCCTGGCCCCCTAATTCAAGTAAGTACTCATTGTCACCCTGTGAGAACTCCCAGCCCATTAGACCAGAAATTTGGTATTTTTCATACCAAATATCTGGGACATGGAGTTTTTCTTGCAGTCTTTTACTTTTTTGTTTTTTGGTGCTGGAGATTGAATCCAGAGGCATTCTAAGCCCCAAGCTACACTCCCAGTCTTTTTTGATTAGTTAATTAATTAATTAATTAATTATCTTGTTTGTTTGTTTGTTTGTTTGTTTTGTGGTACTGGGGATTGAATCTAGGGGCATTCTACCTCTGAGATTTTGAAACAGGGCCTCACTAAGTAGCTGAGACTGGCTGCAAACCTGCAATCCTGCTGTCTCAGCCTCTCAAGTATTAGGATTACAAGTGTGTACCACCACACCAGGCTGTTATTTTTTATTTTGAAACAAGGTCTCACTAAGTTGCTGAGGCTGGCCTTGAACCTGTGATCCTTCTGTCCCAGCCTCTCGAGTACTAGGATTACAGGCATGAGCCACCATGCAGAGACTCTTTTACTTTTATATGTTTTTCCTTAGTGATACTAGAGTTGAGGTAATTCTAAGACTATGAAGTCACATACCATCATCACCACCACCAGCAACCCAAGTGCCGCTTAGCCATGTACAGGAGGCTGCTGACTCAGAGGGGCTAAAATATCTGAGCAAAGCAAAATATAAAACAAAAATATACACATTCACATACAAATCATCCTACAGTCACAAATACCTTAAAAAATATTTTTTTCCTAGAGGCAAGGAGTTTGATTTCTTTGGGGATTTTCCATTAAAACTTTGAACAATAGGTCATTCAGTTGAAATCCTGCAAAATATTTGCATCACCTAGTGGCCATGGTTGGGAAGTGTGTTTTAACCTGCTCTGTGCCGACTCATTGAATTTTTTCCCATTAGTTTCTTTTTGTTTGTTTGGCTGGTTTTTGGTTTTTGGTGGAATTGAGCCCAGGGCCATTTTACTCAGAGCTTGGGTTCAGTCCCTTGTACTGCAAAAAAATCCAAACTAAACCAAAACCAAAACAAACAACAACAACAAAAAATTTAAAAGCAGAACCTAGCTGGATATGGTAGCATACTCCTGTAATCCCAGGACTAGGGAGGCTGAGATAGGAGGATTGCAAGTTTGAGACCAGTCTTGGCAAGTTAGCAGGACCATGTTTCAAAATAAAAAAAAAAAGGGTTAGGGGATATAGAATCCCCCTGGGTTCAATCCCCAGTACCAAAAAAATAAAAAAGTATTCTTAGAACTAATAAAACACTGATAAGATAAATCAAAGAAGATATAAATGTTTTGATGTACTATGTTTATGAATTGAAGTACTCAACATTAAGATGGCTTATTATTCACCAAATTATCTAAAAAGTCAATGCAATTCCAATGAATATCTATCATATTTTGTAGATATAAACAAGCTGATTCTAAAATTTATATAGGGCAAATAAAGGTACAAGAATTAACCTTTCCTTCCAAAATGTTTGAAAAGATGAAAAAGTAGTTAAAGTACTGCACTTATTTAAAAACTAACTATAAAGTTAATATAATCAAGACAGTGTAGTATTGGGAAATAGATAAACACATAAATGAGTGGAACAGGATAGAGTTCAAAGTAGACTCACATATATTTCACCATCTGATTTTTCTACAGTGATGCAAAGGCAAATCAATGGTAAAAGGACAAGCTTTTAAAAAATGGTGCTTAAGCCGGGCATGGTGGCGCACGCTTGTAATCCCAGCATTCGGGAGGCTGAGACCAGAGGATCCGGGTTCGCGGCCAGCCTCAGCTACCTAGTGAGGCACTCCACAACTTAGTGAGACTTGGTTTCAAAAATAAAGAATAAAAAATAGGGCTGGGGGTATAGCTCGGAGGTAGAATGCCCCTGAGTTCAATCCCCAGTACCGCCAAAAAAAAAAAAAAAAATGGTGCTTAGAATAATTAAAGACCGTGTGTGTGTGTGTGTGTGTGTGTGTGTGTGTGTGTGTGTGTGTTACTGAGGATTGAACTCAGCAGCTCTCTACCTCTGAGCTACACCTCCAGCCCTATTTTTGTTTTATTTTGAAACAGGGTCTCAGTAAATTGTGGAGGGCCTCACAGGGTTGCTGAGGCTGCATGCGAACCTGTGTTCCTCCTCTCTCCGCCTCCTAAGTACTGGGATTACAAGCATCCGCCACCACTCCCAGCTTTAAAGACTCATTTTTTAAAAGAGGAAGGGTGATGTATGTGTGTGTGTGTGGGGGGGTGCGGTTTGACATAGAATCTAAGTTGTTGAGAACCTCACTAAGTTGCTAAGGCTGGCTTTGAACCTGTGATCTTCCTGTCTAATCCTCTCAAGTACTAGGATTATGGGTGTGTGCCACCACACCCAGCTGAAAAGTGAGTCTTGATCTAGACCCCATATTATATACAGAAATTAACTTTTTTTTTTATGCATGCGTGGTACTAGGGATTGAACCCAGGAGCATTCTACCTCTGAGCTATACCCAGAGCTTGCTTGCTTATTTATTTATTTATTTATTTATTTATTTATTTATTTATTTATTTATTTATTTATTTATTTATTTATTTATTGTGGTACTGGGGGTTGAACCCAGAAGCGTTCTAACTTTGAGCTACACCCCCAGCTTGATTTTATTTCTTATTTGGGAACAGGGTCTTGCTAGGTTGATAAGAGTCTCACTACTTGCTGAGGCTGTCCTCAAATCTATGATACTCCATTCTCAGCCTCCCTAGTACTGGGATTATAGGTATGCACCACCATACCCGGTCCTGGACTGATTTTATTTCTTACTTGGAAATAGAGTCTCACTAGGTTGCTGAGAGCTTCTCTAAATTGCTGAGACTGGCTTTGAAATTGCAACCCTCCTGTCTCAACCTCCCAAGTAATGGGATTACAAGCATGTGCCACGATGCCTGGCTTATTAATTAATTAATTAATTTATTTATTTATTGTGGCACTGGGGATTCGAGGGGCATTCTGCCTCAGAGCTACATCCTCAGCCCATTTTACTTTTTATTTGGAAATAGGTATCATCAAGTTGCTGAGAACCTCATGAAGCTGCTGAGGTTGGCTTCAAACCTGTGATTCTACTGTCTTAGCCTCCCAAGTACTGGTATTACAGGCATGTGCCACCACACCAGGTTTTATTATTTATTTTGAAACAGGGTCTTGCTAAGTTGCTGAGGCTGCCCTCAAACCTGCAATCCCCCTGTTTTAGCCTACTAAGTACTGGGATTACAGACGTGTACCATGACACTTGGCTCAAAATTTAAATGGATCGTGAACCTAACCTTTTTTTGTGTGTGATACTGGGAATTGAACCCAAGGGTGCTCTACTTCTGAGCTACATTTCCCCATCCCTTTATATTTTTTATTTTGAAACAGGATCTCGCTAAATTGCTAAAGGTGGCCTCAAACCTGTGATCCTCTTATCTCAGCCTCCCAAGTACTGGGATTCCAGGTGTGCCCCACCATACCTGGCTCATGAACCTAAATTTAAAGGTGAAATGTCATTCTTTTTTACTAGTTATCTGAAACTACTTTCACTAGTGTCAATCTGTTTACCAAACCAGTTTTTCCCTACAAGGGCTCTGTGTGGAATCTGACACCATGACTTCTCTTTGAAATTCTCCTCAGATGAATACATAATATTTGCATTAGTTTTTGTTGTTGTTGTTTTGCGGTACTGGGGATTGAACTCAGGGGCATTCGACCTCCGAGCTATACCCTCAGCCCTATTTTTTATTCTTTATTTTGAAACAGGGTCTCACTAAGTTGCGGAGGGCCTCACTAGGTAGCTGAGCCTGGCCGAGAACCTGGATCCTCCAGTCTCAGCCTCCCGGATGCTGGGATTACAAACATGTGCCACCACGCCGGCTTTGCATTAGTTAATTTGGGCTGCTGTGATCAACATATAGTGGTCTGGGTGGCTTAAGTTAAAATAATTAATTTTCTTCTTCTTTTTTTTTTTTTTTTTTTGCGGTACTAGCTATTGAACCCAGGGCATTCTACCTCCAAGCTACATCTCCAGCCCTATTTTTTATTCTGTATTTTGAAAGAGGGTCTCACTATGTTGCAGAGGGCCTCCACTAAGTAGCTGAGGCTGGCCGAGAACCCGGGTCCTCCTGTCTCAGCCTCCCAAGTACTGGGATAACAAGCGTGCGCCACCACACCTGGCTAGGACTCCACTCTTACGGACTCATTTAACCTTCATCACTTCCTTAAAGACCTCATCTGTAAGATAATCACATGAAGGGTTAGAGCTTCAACATATGAATTTGGAGAGAGGGGACACAGTTTAGTCTATATCAACTGTTTTCATATTTATTTTATTGCATGGTAACTCTTTCTCTCACTCAACTAGACTTTGAGTTCCACAAGGGTGGGAATTTGTCTTATTTGTCCATTTCTAATAATTGGTACATAATAGGCAACCTGTCTTAGCTTTTTATTGCTATGACCTAATATAAACAGCTTAAAGGAGGAAAAGTTTATTTTGGCTCAGAGTTCCAGAGGTTTCAGTCCCTGGCTGGCTGGCTCCATTGCTTTGGGCCGGAGGCAAAGCAGGACACCAAGGCAGAAGGGAGAGGCAGAGGGAAGCTGCTCAGCTCCTGACAGCCAGGAAGTGGAGGTGGGGGCTGGAACGGTGTTAAAGGGCCAGGGACAAGATTTAGTCCCTAAGGGCACACTACTTCCTTCAACACAGACCTGCTTCCTTCAACCACGCCCCACCTGCCTGTACTTTCCACATCATCCCAGCACTCCATTCAAATTATTAACCCATGGAGTGGATGAATCCACTGAGGCAGTCTTGGTCTCATGATCCAGTCACTTCTCCAAAGCCCCACCTCTGGGTATTGTTGTATCAGAACCAAGTCTTCAACATATGAGCTTTGGAGGTACATTCCAGAACCAAACCATGAGAGACCATTTTATTTTATTTATTTATCTATTTTTTTGCAGTACTGGGGATTGAACTCATGGGCATTCTACCTCCGAGCTATACCCCCAGCCCTATTTTTTATTCTTTATTTTGAAACAGGGTCTCACTAAGTTGCAGAGTGACTTTCTAGGTAGTTGAGGCTGGCCGTGAACACAGATCCTCTGGTCTCAGCCTCCCAAATGCTGGGATTATGTGCGTGTGCCACCACGCCCAGCTCCAACCAACATTTTATTTTATTTTTTGCGGTACTGGGGATTGAATTCAGGGGCGTTCTACCTCTGAGCTATACCCCCAGCCCTATTTTTTATTCTTTATTTTGAAACCAAGTCTCACTAAGTTGCGGAGTGCCTCACTAGGTAGCTGAGGCTGGCCATGAACCCGGATCCTCCGGTCTCAGCCTCCCGAATGCTGGGATTACAAGCGTGTGCCACCACGCCCGGCTCCAACCAACATTTTAAATGAATAAATGAATGCAGTAATTTCCTTCTGTTCTCCTGTCACAGATAATGGTGTTACAGACATCTATCCTCCCAGACTATAAATCTCATGTCATTTTTTGTTTGTTTGTTTCCCTTTTATTCTTTATGTTTAACTATATCCCTAGTATCAAGACTTTTGCTTTCGAAAGGTTTTTCCAATCCATTCCTTCTCTGGGTCCAGCACTTCCTCATCTTTCAGTTTGTTTTAATTTCCTCTGAATGGGACTGCTGGCCTTCTGAGCTTCTGCCACCCAATTCATTCATGCTTTGTTACTACTAGATTAACCCTTCTTAAGTGCCAGTCTGATTTTATCACTCCTGTTAGTGTCTTCCTATGGTTCAATACTTATATCTTAAAGGTTTAGCCTGTCAATCAAAGTCCTTTGGGATCTGGCCTCTGCCTACTTTACTACCCACTTCTTCCCAATGTCTTTCTTATATTCCATCCTTACTAGTTTACTTACAATTTTCTAAACGCATGATCCCAGTTCATGTCTTTTGCACGTGTCCTTCCCTCTTCTGGGAGTGTTCTTCGCAACTCTCAATTTTATGATTTTAAGTCCTGGGGATTGAATCCAGTGGTGCTCTGCCAATGTCCAAATCTGCAGTCCCTTTTATTTTTTTGTTTTGAGATAGGGTCTCCCTAAGTTGCTGAGACTGGCCTTGAATGTGCAATCTTCCTGCCTCAGCCTCCTGAGTAGCTGGGATCATAGGTGTGTGCCACCATGCCCAGCTCAATATTATGAGGGTGTGTGTGTGTTCCTGTGTGTGTGTATTTGTATGTGTGGTACCGGGAATTGAACCCAGGGGCATTCTACCCCTGAGCTTCACCCCCAGCCCTATTTTATTTTTATTTTTAAACAGGGTCTCTCTAGGTTGCAGATGTTGGGAAATATGGGGATAAGGAGTGCACAGCTCGACAGCAGGAACAGAATTTATTTTGGGATAAAGTTTGGGAGGAGACACCTGACTGGGATAGAGAGGCCACGAGAGTCAGGAGCCCCTCCTTACAGTCTAGGGGCTTTTTATGGGGCATTGGGAGGGAGTGGGACTGAGGCAGGAGTGTATTTCTCCAATTGGTGGTTCAACAGCAGGTCCAGACAGGTAAATTTATGACATTGGGGGCTGGGCAATGGTCAGGGTCCATTTTCCCAACACTCCAGGAGTCTTTTGTTCTCAAGCTCCTCCGGCCAAGCCTCACAGTCAGATCTCACAGTACCCATAGCCTGAGAGTCTTACTACTTGCTGAGGCTGGCTTTGAACCTGTTTCAAATACTGGGATTACAGGCCTGTGCCACCACACCTGGCTCATGGTATGAGTTTCTAAAGGTACATTCTAAAACGATTCTCCAACTGTGGGGCCTTTCTGACCTTTTTTCAGGTGCAATTAACCTCTCCATCTTCAATCTTCCCTTGAAGTTTGTACAAATGTGATTTTAGTGTATTGTGATTACTTATAATTGTGCCTTTTATCCATACTAGACTGTAAACTTTTGGAGGTCAGAGATGACATATACATACAGCTGGTGTGTGTGTGTGTGTGTGTGTGTGTGTGTGTGTGTGTGTGTGTGTGTGTTGCTGGGGATTGAACCCAGAGATTTGTGCATGCTGGTCAAGTGCTCTATCACTGACCTACACCACCAGTCCTTTTTATTTTGAGATAGTCTTGCTAAGTTGCCCAGGCTGGCCTTGAACTTGTGATCCCCCTTCCTCAGCCTCCTGAGTAACTGGGGTTACAAGCATATACAAAATAAGAGTTGATTCTTATATTCTCAAAATCTAGCGCACAGTAGGTGCTCAACTAATGTTTAGTGAATTAATGAGTTATATGACTTCATACTGAAAATGAGTATTTGGCCAGACAACACACCATGTGTGGTGCTGGAGAAAAGGAAAATCATGGTGTGTATGTTATGATAATTGGGATTCTTTGAAGAAAAACTCTGAGGGTGATTGCTGTGCAAAGAGAGGGAGTTCCCTTGTCTTTTTCTCCTGTTCATCCCTCATACTCTGCCTTATTCTTAACCCCCTCCAGAAGTGCTGTCCTGTGGCTGCCAGTTTAATGGGGGATCAGTGCCTAGAAGAAGTTAAGAAAATGTGTATAGGTGGAATTGCAGGAGAAATATTAATGACTGTTTAATTATTAGCTTTTGGTACTTATGATAAAACTTTGGTTGGTCTTTTCTCCTATTCAATTATACTTTTCCTGAATTTTTTTTTTTTTTTTTTTGTGGCACTGAGGATTGGACCTAGGGCCATTCTATCTCTGAGCTACATACCAGCCCTATTTTTTATTCTTTATTTTGAAACAGGGACTCACTAAGTTGCAGCAGGCCTCCCTAAGTATCTGAGGCTAGCTTTGAACCTGCGATCCTCCTATCTCAGCCTCCCAAGTACTGGGATTACAAGCATTTAAAGGATAGAGACAAATTAGAAATATGAGTAAAAGACCACAGGACCAACATATATAGATCCTATGTAGCTAAGAGTTAAGGTAGATCTTACACTTTTTTTTTTTTTTTTGGTATTGGGGATTGAACCCAGAGGCATTCTACCTCTAAAGTACACCCCCAGCTCTATTTTATTTTATTTTTTTTATTTTGAAACAAGGTCTAAAGTTGCTGAAGCTGTCCTCAAACCTGAAATCCTTCTGTCTCAGCATTCCAAGTACTAGGATTACAGGTGTGTGCACCATGCCCCACTGAGGTCTTGTACTCTTAAAACTAGAATCAGGCTCCTTGCGATCTGAGTTCCTACATTTCCTTTGCCTCCAAGGTTCTTGTTCATTCCTGTTGCTTCTTTTTGTCAGGATTCCTGTGAGTATTCTCTACTACCAACCTCCAGAGTCTATTATGTAGGCAGTTCACAGGTCCTGCTTTGTACCCCTCTGCCTCAGCTGAAATCTTGCCAGACTTCTCTGGCCTGATGTGATCTTTAGCAATAATGCTGGTCAGATCAGTTTCTGTCCCCATCAGAAATACCTGAATCAGTGAGAAATGATGGTCCTTATGATCCTGCCCATGCCGGAAGCAGCTCTTGTCCTCGTGGTCCTGGTGGCGACTTCCCATGGCTCATGCCCTATGCACATGGTGTTTGGCAAGGGTCTGAGGACTGTGACCTCGGCAGCTGCGTTCTCCTGAGACATTTCGAGTAACTGGAAATGAGGGTGGTTGGAGCAATCCAGTGTTCTAACCATGGTGTCTGGTGTCTCTTTGATTGCAGGATTGCCACACTCTCAGAGCTCTCCAGCTGTGAGCAGCGCCTGCACGAAAGTGCTCTATTTCACCGACCGGTCACTTACACCCTTCATGGTCAATATACCAAAGAGGTGAGATGCTGGATCATTGCTGCTCTGTAAAAAAAGGAAAGGAAATGGAACCCATGGGTACTGCTCAAATGAGCAGAAGAAAGCAGTATGTGTATAGTATGTGTAGTGTGTCCTGGGTGGAGGAGCACCCGGGGCATAGTCTAGTGCCAGCTTTGTCACTAACTGGTGACATTATAAGAGACATAATCTACTGTTAAGTACAGGAATAATAGTCCAATCCTGATAGCTGTGTGTGTTCTAGGTTTGGGGAAAATTTTTTTTTTTTTTTTTTTTTTTTTTGCAGTACTGGGGATGGAACCCAGGAGCATTCTACCTCTGAGCTACATCCCCAGCCCTAATTTTTATTCTTTATTTTGAAACAGGGTCTCACTAAGTTGCAGAGGGCCTCACTAAGTAGCTGAGGCTGGCTGCGAACCCAGATCCTCTGATCTCAGCCTCCTAAGTACTGGGATTACAAGCATGTGCCACCATGCCTAGCTTTCCCCAGCCTTTTTTTTTTTTTTTTTTTTTTTTGCAATACTGGGGATTGAACCCAGGGCATTCTACCTCAGAGTTCCACCCCCAGACCTATTTTTTTTATTATT
>PVLC010015390.1:0-18004 GCA_004027655.1 Graphiurus murinus | reverse complement strand
GGGATTACAAGCGTGCGCCACCACACCTGGCCCCAGCCTTTTTTTAAAATTACTTTTAAGCTGGGCTTGGTGGCACATGCTTGTAATCCCTTTACTTGGGAGGCTGAGACAAGAGAATCAGTTTCGAGGCCAGCCTGAGCAATTTGTGAGGCTCTTAGCAACCTAGTGAGACCCTGTTTCCAAATAAAAAAGATAATAGGGCTCGGGGTGTAGTTCAGAGGTAGAATGCCCCAGAGTTCAATCCTCAGTACCACAAAAAAATACACACACACACACACACACACACACACACACACACACACACACACATATTTTGAAACAGGGTCTTGCTAAATTGCCAAGTCTGGTCTTGAACCTGTGATCCCATCTGTCTCCCATGTACTGGGAGTACAGGTGTGCACCACCATGCCCAGCTAGAAAAATAATTTTTTAAGGGTTCAAAATAGCTTCTGCTAGCCAGGCATGGTGGCACACACTTGTAATCTTAGTACTTGGGAGGCTGAGACAGGTTGGTCACAGGTTCACAGCCAATCTTGGCAATTTAGCAAGGCTCTCAGCAACCCAGTGAGGCCCTGTTTCCAGATAAGAAATAAAATCAGGCTGGGAGTATAGCTTGGAGGTAGAATGCCTCTAGGTTTAACCCCCAGTACCAAAACAAAAACAAAAACAAACCCACCCACCCCCCAAAATAGCTTTTGCTGACAAACATGGACTACAGTCTAGACTCCCAGGCTTTTACTCACTGATCTTTGTTACTATTTAATGACTGTAGTTAATCCTTACTGAGAATTTTTTGAAATCCTTCCAAAAACTCAGTTAATATACTTCCTCCTAAGGGAGATTGTTTTGAAATAAAGATTTTAAAACTCTGGAACCAAGGTTATAGAATTCTCTTTTTCCAGAGTCTATTTGATCTTGGTTAAAAATCAGCTTCCTAAAGATAGAAGGATAAAGATGGTGAAACTTTATTTAATTCTGTTAGCTTGAGAGAACTAGAATATTGTAGCAAAGAAGGAAATCAAGAAAGCTCAGGAGCCGGGTGTGGTGGCGCACGCTTGTAATCCCAGCATTTGGGAGGCTGAAACAGGAGGATCTGGGTTCCCAGCCAGCCTCAGCTACCTAGTGAGGCACTCTGCAACTTAGTGAGACTCGGTTTCAAAATAAAGAATAAAAAATAGGGCTGGGGGTATAGCTCGGAGATAGAATGCCTCTGAATTCAATCCCCAGTACTGCAAAAAAAAAAAAAAAAGAAAGCTTAGAAGCTGGGCATGATGGTACATGCCTGTAATCCTAGTACTTGGGAGGCTGAGACAAGAGGATCACAGATTTGAGGTTCTTGGCAAGCTAGTGAGACCGGGTTTCAGAACAAAAATTAAAAAGGGCTAGGGGTGGGGGTTGGAGGTAGAATACCCTTGGGTTCAATCCCCAGTACCACAAAAAAAAAAAGGAAATTTTAGGCATATTTGTGGTTTCTCAACACATTGGATTTCAGAAACTTTATATCTTACTTCCAGAGGAAAACAGTGAAAAGTGATTTGGCTGCTGCTGAAGCAATAAATCTGTTTTAAATTCTTAGCTTACCCAATTTGTAAGGCCAGTTTTCCTTTCCTAGAGGTGACTGGTGCCCTGACCTGTGCTATTTTGGCTCTCTTGGTTATCAAGGGCAGTGACCTAAATAAGGCCATGCTATTCCTGCCTGTTCACTTTGTCAGGGCCTGAGTTTAAAACTGACGCTTTATCTTTCCAACCTATTGATTGATTAACAGTGTATTTGGGTACTCTGCTTTTGTTGCAGGTTGGGGGAGGTGACATTGAAGGATTTTAAAGCAGCTATTGATCGGGAAGGGAATCACCGGTATCACTTCAAAGCGCTGGATCCCGAGTTTGGCACTGTCAAAGAGGAGGTACAGAATCCGTGGGGAGTCTGGGTAGTATTATTGGTCATTCTTGAATCCCAAAGCCTCCTATTCAAGAACTAGTACCCAGAAGTACCTGAATTCCCTAATCAGGTCAGAGAAATTTGCTAGAGCCTCAGACTATGGTCTGCTTGCTTTAGGCTAAGAAGGTCAAAAAATGGCCCAAGATGTTGATAGTGTCCTAAGTTCTACAACTTAATCATATGGATTTAGAATTTGCAGGGAGGTGGGGAGGGAAAATAGGAAGTGTGAGGAAGGAAACAGTTCAAATAATATTATGTCTATATATCACTACCAATCTCACGAACACGTTTGGAGAGGAGCTGGGTGGGATGCAGAGGGAAATACACCAAGTTCTGTGTGCATGTAGGTTTGTATCACTTTGAACCTCATTGTGATGTATAATTACGGTGCAATTACGGTAAAAATGTAAAAAAGAATGTGGATAGAATATTTATTTATTTATTTATTTATTTATTTATTTATTTATTTATTTATTTATTTATTTAGTGGTGCTGGGGATTGGACCTAGGGGCATTCTACCTCTGAGCTGCTTCCCCAGCCCTATTTTTTATTCCTTATTTTAAAACACAGCTTCACTAAGTTGCAGAGTCTCTCACAGTGCAGCTGAGGCTGGCCACTAACTTGCAATCCTCCTGTCTCAGCCTCCCAAATACTGGGATTACAAATGTGTGCCACCACGCATGGCTGAATTTTTATTTTAAAAAGGAAAAAAGCTTTACTTTTTTTTAGGAAACAAAAAAACCCAAGATAATAAAATAAAGAACTGCCAGGCATGGTGGTATATGCCTGTAATCCCAGTACTTGGGAGGCTGAAACAGGAGGATTGCAGATTTGAGGCCAGCCTCAGCAATTTAGCGAGGCCCTCAGCAATTTAGTGAGCTCCTGTTTCAAATAAAAAAATAAAATAGGGCTGAGCGTATAGCTTGGAGGTAGAATGTCCTTGGGTTCAATCCTGTACCCCCTTCAAAAAAAAGAAAACCTTTTCTATCTGTAAACAAACCTTTGAAAAGTTCTTGCTTTTTATGTACAATAGAAAAACAAACATGCAAACCGGGCGAGGTGGCTCACACTGGTAATCCCAGCATTCGGGAGGCTGAGACCGGAGGATCCGTGTTTGCAGCCAGCCTCAGCTACCCAGTGAGGCCCTCCACAACTTAGTGAGACCCTGTTTCAAAATAAAGAATAAAAAATAGGAGCCGGGCGTGGTGGCGCACGCTTGTAATCCCAGCATTTGGGAGGCTGAGACCAGAGGATCCGGGTTCGAGGCCAGCCTCAGCTACCTAGTGAGGCACTCCACAACTTAGTGAGACTCGGTTTCAAAATAAAGAATAAAAAAATAGGGCTGGGGGTGTAGCTCGGAGGTATAATGCCCCTGAGTTCAATCCCCAGTACCACAAAAAAAAAAAAAAAAAAAAAAATAGGGCTAGGGGTGTAGCTCGGAGGTAGAATGCCCCTGAGTTCAATCCCCAGTGCTGCAAAAAACAAAAACAGAAAAACAAGCATGCATGAAGCTGGGTGTGGTGGGTGCTTGACTGTAATCTCAGTATTTGCATGGCTGAGATAGGAGTATCACAGGTTCAAGGCCAGCCTTAACAACTTAGTGAGGTCTTTAGCAACTTGTTTCAAAAATTAAAAAAAAAAAAATAGGTCTGGGGGTGTAGCTCAGAGATAGAATGCCCCTGGGTTCAACTCCCAGCTACCACAAAACAAAAAAAACAGTGAGCTGGGTGTGGTGGCACATACTTGTAATCCCAGTACTTGGGAGGCTGAATCCCAGGTTCAAGACCATCCTCAGCAACTTTGTGAGATCTTGTTTCAAAATAAAGAATAAAATAGGGCTCAGGGTGTGGCTTAGAGGTAGAATGTCTCAGGGTTCAATCCCCAATATCACAAAAACAAAGAAACATGCATGAACATTCAGAGCTGTATGTTTTTTTGTTTGTTTGTTTGTTTGTTTGTTTTGCGGTACTGGGGATTGAACTCAAGGGCATTCTACCTCCAAGCTATACCCCTAGCCCTATTTTTTATTCTTTATTTTGAAACCGAGTCTCACAAAGTTGCCGAGAGCCTCACTAGGTAGCTGAGGCTGGCCTCGAACCTGGATCCTCCGATCTCAGCCTCCCGAATGCTGGGATTACAAGCATGCGCCACCACACCCGGCTCAGAGCTGTATGTTAAGTAGTGATAGTTTCTCATCTATGATTACTTCTAACTTGTTGAGTATTTTTTTAGCCTATGCCTTTCTCTCTTTATTTTTATTTATTTTTTAATTTTTTATTTATTTATTTTTTTGTGACACTGGGGATTGAACCCAGAGGCACTCTACGTTTGAGCTATACCCCCAGCCTGATTTTATTTCTTATTTGGAAACAGGGTCTCGCTAGGTTGAAGAGTCTCACTGTTTGGTGAGGCGGTTCTCAAACCTGCTATCCTCCTGTCTCAGCCTCTCTTTATAATCCATTTGCCAAATACAGCCTTTTTTTTTTTAAGAATCCTGATGTATTATTGTTAAGTACCTTCATTCTGGTTACAGAATGAAAAAAAAGTGGAAAAATTAGTATTTTATGTTTTAAATGTTTCCTCATTGAAAATATTTTTGGGGATAGGGGCTAGAGGCTGAAACCAGGGGTATTATATCTCTGAGTTACAACCCCAGCCCTATCTTTAATTTTTATTTTGAAACAGGATCTCACTAGGTTGCTGAGAGCCTTGCTAAATTCTGAGGCTGTCCTTGAACCTATGATCTTCCTGTTTCCGTCTCCCAAGTACTGGGATTACAGGCATGTGCCACAGCCGCCTGGCTTCCTTTTCTCTCTCTCTCTCTTTTTTTTTTTTTTTTTTTTTTTGGTTCTGGGAGTTGAGCCCAGGAGCATTCTAACTCCAAGCAATACCCCTAGACTTATTTTTATTTTGAAACAGGGTCTTGCTAGGTTGCCGAGAGTCTCATTAATGCTTTTCTCATTTTTTTTCTTTTTTTCTTTTTTTTTTTCAGTTCTTCTGAGGACTGAACCCAGGACATTCTACCTCCAAGCTACACTCTCAGCCATACATATATATATATATATATATATATATATTTATATATATATATATTTTTTTGTAGTGGTACTGGGGATTGAACCCAGGGGCATTCTACCTCCGAGCTACACCCCCAGTCCTATTTTTTATTCTTTATTTTAAAACAGGGTCTCACTAAGTTGTGGAGGGCCTCACTAGGTAGCTGAGGCTGGCCGCGAACCCGGCTCCTCTGGCTTCAGCCTCCCAAATGCTGGGATTACAAGCATGTGTGTCACCACGCCTGGCTCTTTTCTCATTTTATTTATTTTATTTTATTTTATTTTATTTATTTATTATTTTTTTTTGTGGTACTGGGGATTGAACTCAGGGGCGATCTACCTCCGAGCTATACCCCCAGCCCTATTTTTTATTCTTTATTTTGAAACCGGGTCTCACTAAATTGCAGAGTGTCTCACTAGGTAGCTGAGGCTGGCCGCGAACCCGGCTCCTCTGGCTTCAGTCTCTCAAATGCTGGGATTACAAGCATGTGTGTCACCACGCCTGGCTCTTTTCTCATTTTAAAATGTACAGTACACTGGGCATGGCAGTACTTCGGAGGCTGAGACAGAAGGATCATGGGTTTTAAAACCAGCCACAGCAATTTAGACTCTCAGCAACTTGGTGAGACCCTGCTTCAAAGTAAAAAACAAAATTGGGCTGGGGATGTAGTTTGGAGGTAGAATGCCCCTGGCTTTAATTTCCAGTACAACACACACACACACACACACACACACACACACACACACACACACAAAGAAAAAGAAAAAGAGTCTGGGGTCAGGGGTGGTGGCGCATGCTTGTAATCCTAGTACTTGGGAGGCTGAGACAGGAGGATTGCAGGTTTGTGGTTAGCCTCAGCAACATGAGACCCTGTTCAAAATAAAAAATAAAATAGGGTTGGGGGTGTAACTCAGAGGTAGGATGCCCCTTGGCTTCAATCCTAGTACCATTAAAAAAAAACAAACAAAAAAAAACACAACTGCTTTCTCTTAAGAAGTCCAAAGTATTCTGTGATCCATACTTTATTTTTATAAATCCAAGTAAAGCAGTGTTAGTTTTTTTTTTTTTTCTTTTCCATTTCATGTGGTACGAAAAAAAAACAAAATACCAGTTGCAACGTCAGCTACAAAATCAAACAGACTTAGACTGTAACACAAGGCTTTCTTCTAGTCTTTTATCCCTAATGTTTGAGGTCTTATTTTGACCACCAGCAGTTGTTCTGTGAAACTCCCTACTTACTGTATTTTTTTTTTTTTTTTTTTTTTTTTTTTGCGGTGCTGGGGGTTGAACTCAGGGGCATTCTACCTCCGAGCTACACCCCCAACCCTATTTTTTTTTATTCTTTATTTTGAAACCGAGTCTCACTAAGTTGTGGAGTGCCTCACTAGGTAGCTGAGGCTGGCCGCGAATCCGGATCCTCCGGTCTCAGCCTCCCGAATGCTGGGATTACAAGCGTGCGCCACCACACCCGGCTCCTACTTACTGTATTTTTTTGCTGTGGCTTTTTGTTTGTTTACCTAGGTTTTCCATGATGATGATGCCATCCCTGGATGGGAAGGAAAAATTGTAGCCTGGGTGGAAGAAGACCATGGAGAGAATTAATGCTGAGTATTGGAACCTGGCCGCTCCCTGGCTGCTTCACTCAGGAAAGGGGACTAAAACAAGACAACACTAAGAAGTTTCTAATCCTGCTGCCAAAACAGAAGCTTCTCCAAGTGTAAAGGTCACAGGCCAGTCCCGTTTCTGTGCCTGGCATATCTGGTACTTAAAATCCCTATCCAAAGGTAGACCATGGGGTTCATCTGGAGTTCCTTGTCCTTGAGAACAGTGTTTTTTCCACTCTGAAGATGACAAACCGAAGGCCTTAACCAGTGGGGATGAACGACCCGACTCCTGCAGGGGCATGGCTGCTATTATCTGGAACCTGGGAACTGGATGCATCACTCCTGTGTGTTACAGTATTGTTCATTTGGCCTTAATGGTTAAGCAATCAGAGTCCCAGCATTTGTACTCACAGACAAGGCAAAGGTACCAACTTTTCTGCTTCTTTGCAGATAATGCAAACCAAGATAAACTCATGAGGTGGTGCCAAAGATGAAAAGCCCACTCTTCAGTAGTCTTTTGAAATGGACATGGATGGTGCTGAATTATTGATTGGAATGGAAAAGGGCTGCCCATATTTGTGCTATACCATGCTAAAACCGTAATTAAGACCTTGGGCTGTCTCTTCTGGTCTTAACTGGTTCTGCAGTTTGTCCTTTAGCCCACATAGGCGGATTTCATGTACTGCTAGTTTTTCTCTGGGGACTCTTTTTAACTTTAGAGCCATTAAATTTTCTTCAAACTGATGAACTTTGTGTTTGAAAGGAATAAGGAGTGAAAGGCTCCTTAAAAATCCAGGCGGGTATGGAAAGGTGCTGCTACCCATATCTTCTTGACTTTGTCTCTCTCTCTCTTTTTTTTAAACTCATGGCATCCTTTTGCAGTTAAGAGCAGACCATTAGTTTCAGTGTTTCTTTGTGATTTATGAGTACTGAGCATGAATTACTGGTCTGCCCCTCATTTCAAGGCTTGAGTTATTTTCTACTGTCTATTTAGTCTAGGCTGATCCTTTAGGCACAATAGAAACCATGGGGGCATGGAGCATGCGTGAATGGCAGGGCTGATTCAGGGTGAAGAAACCTAGAATCACTGCTCATGTGCAACATTGTCAAGTGTAGAAACTAAAAGTGTTCAACTTCCAGAGATTATTTAATAACCTGGGTTTTCTCATTCACCCACCCAGGCCATCAACTAACCAGCCATTGTTATTTATATTCCCCAAAGCAGTTTGTGACCACCAATGTACACTGCCAAACAGAAGAGTAAGACAGATCAGTTCTGGGTTCTTGACCTGTCTGTCTTCAGTTCACCTCTCCTTTTCAGCCATTTGAACAGAGGACTCTCTGGAACTCTGAGTAACATCTTGTTGTTTTATACAGACACATCTTTTAAAAACAGTTCATGTTTGGAGGATTCTTTTGTACTTATTTGCTTTTTGTCTGAGAACCATGTCTATTTTTATAACTCAGTGTGAGTTCTATATACTCTCACATTCTGTGTAACGTGTCCCATTTTCTAAGAACCCAGTAGCTTTTATACAGTCTCTTCTTACCACCTCTTGTGGTTTCAGAACAAGCTTTATTTTATTACAGTTATACTAATGACAACTAATTCCTGTCCAATTCTACCTGCTATTTTAGTTGTGGGGTTAGTTTTATGTAAGCCAGTTTGATTACTCTTGTAGCAGATGGATGGGGTTCAAAAGACACCTGATGTCTTTCCTATAAGTTTACCTGGTCTTTTATTGAAGAATGGTTTTTATTAGAAAAAACTGGGAAAGTCTGGGAAAGTTAGCCATAAGCAAGAA
Organism: Graphiurus murinus; assembly: GCA_004027655.1. NCBI lineage: Eukaryota > Metazoa > Chordata > Mammalia > Rodentia > Gliridae > Graphiurus > Graphiurus murinus. The sequence continues at coordinate 9,598 of PVLC010015390.1, read as the reverse complement.
TAATTCATTATGAAAGCAAACAGAAAAAAAAAAAATAGTATATTTTCAGGGTTTTTTCCCCCAAGAAGTCTGGAAAAAAAGCCCTTATGTCATCAATTTCTCTGTTGCATGAATTTTAGTGTTTTGCTAAATGACAGCATGAGGGTTATCAGGCTAAAATTTGTTACTGTATTTCCAGTACAACTTATCTTCAATGTCTGTCTCTTAAAACAGTTTACACTTACCAGTTTTCTTTCCATGAACAGTCTTACCATTATGTGGAATTTAACTTTTCAGAGAAAAGTCAATCAGAAAAAAATCTGAAGTCCTCTACCTTGTGTTTTATCTCGTATCTCTTTTGGAAAAGGAGCTCTATGGCCTTAGGGCCTCCATCAAAAGCAGATGAATTTAGGGAGGACCATGAGATAATTTTTCCCCTTTAGATTATTAATCTCACATACCATGGGTAATGACTAAGCATCACTACTACAGGATGTCAGGGCAGTGACTCTTGTGTAAATTGTGTTGGTGATCCTCATTCCAGTTCCTAGCAGGAGTAGGCACTGACTCATTCTGTTCTGAACAGTCTCCTGTTTGGCTGCATTCTAGGAGTGACTTCTGCTACTGCTGAAGTTCTTAAGAAAAACTAAAGAACTAGAATGTTCACAGCTCATAAAGCAATCTCTAAACTACATTGGGGTAAAAACGAATTACTTCCTCATAAAAACTAGGTTAGTTGAGAGCTCAATTCCTTAAAAAGTCATTGAAAAACTGAAGACTGTTATCTTCTTGCTCAATTCCCTAAATTAGTTGGGATTGGAACACTTTACAATTTGTACTTAAAGAATTTGGGTTAAACACACTTAATAATGGCAATCCTACTTACTCACCAACTTTTCAGCTCTTTTTGACTGGGATGGTTGTAAATTAGGGAAAATATCTTTATGTTCTGTGTCTAATCCAAGAGGACTCTAATTACTTAAAAACATTTAGGTCATAATTAGAATTATTTTCATTTTTTCCATAAAAGAAGCATTATGATTGCACACTCCTATTGTCTGAATTTATGTAAGAGGAATAGCTTGCTTAAAGTACATATATATGTAAAGTTATATTTTCTTAGAAACATGGATGTTTGCAACCATTGCTTTCAGATTATTACTGTGTATTCTCTGTTTTACAATGTTTTCATGAAGACTATGTCCGGCTAGAGGCTTCTGATTATCAGTGATAACCAGTTTTAACTGCCTGTATGTACCAGATTTGTGAACTAATTTTGAAAAGCCCACCCACACAAACTATGAATAAAATGGAGTTTGCAAACTAAATCTCATTACTCATTTTCATTTGTATTTATTGATTAAGATTAACCAGTAAAGCCATTTACATTTAGTGAAGGTAAATTTCCTCAAGTGGTCTCCCTGGTAGCATGTTTACTCAACTGGAGAGTGGAGATAAGGATTACTTTATTGCTACAGATACGTAACTATCGGTATTTCTAAATGTAAGCTCAAAATATGTTGTTATTATTATCCAAGAGGATTAGCTAATTTTACATTTTTGAAATTATATATAAATGTACAAATAGCCTGAGAGTATAAACTACATGATAAAAAAAATCTCTAATTTGCAAACAAAAACATTAAGGAGAGACTCTTTCAGATTTTTTTTTTTTTTTTTTTTTTTTTGGTGCTGGGGACTGAACCCAGGGCTTTGCACATGCTAGGAAAGTGCTCTTCTACTAAGCTACACCTCCAGCCAGAAATGTATATTTATCTCTCTCTGTACATATTTATTTCTTATTTTTGAGAGGAAGTATCACTGTTTCTTTGTCTGGTCTCAAACTGTGGGCTTAAGTGATCCTTCCACATCAGCCTCCCAAATAGCTGGGACTACTAGTAGATGTGCCAGTCAGAAATGTGTATTTAAGCCAGGTTGAGATAGGAGGATTGCAGGTTCAAGGCCAGCCTCAGCAACTTAGTAAGGCCCTTGGCAACTCAGCGAGACCCTGTTTCAAAATAAAAAAAATAAAATAGGACTGGAGTATAGCTTGGAAGTAGAATGCCTCTACGTTCAATCCCCAGTATCACACACACACACACACACACACACACACACACACACACACATCCACATATACACACAAAAGAAATGTGTATTTAAGCAAGAAGCCAAGCATAGTAGTGCAGACCTATAATCCAGTACTTGAGAGGATGAGACAGGATCTCAGGTTCGAGGCCAACCTCAGCAATTTAAGGAGTTTCAAACAAACAAACAAAATGCTGGGGTTGTAGCTCAGTGGTAGAATGCCCTGGGTTCATTCCCACCCCCAAAAAAACTAAACAAAAAAAAACACAATTTTTTTCCTTTATCCAATCTGTTTAGGGGATGTCAGGCTTGTTTTCTCAGGACTGATTTGACAAACCTAAGAATTTCTAACCTACCTCTAAGGTCATCTTGTCATCCTAGAACCATATGAGCTATGCTTTCTTATAATGTAGCTTCACCTAAAAGTATACTTTAAATGCAAACTCTCGTCTTTGAAAAATGCAAAACAAGGTTTAAGCAAGCCTACCCAAGTGAACAGCAAAACTGCAGATCACCTAGTAGTATACAACAAAGGCTGGGATCCAATTGTTAAATTCCAGTGCAGTGGAAGTAGCAAGATATTTTGGGCAATTCAAAATAGTTGAGCCAGTCCTCTCTTTGGCTTGAGGAACTGGTGTCAGGCCAAGCAGAAGCCTTGATGCTGGTTGGGAACGAGGCCTGAGTCTTAGTTTCTGATTTCATTTCCAATGAGTCTAGGCTTGTAATATTAATTTCCCAATAAAAAACAAATGACAAAAAAAAAGGCTGAGCCAGGCATGGTGGCACATGACTGTAATCCCAGTAATTGGGAGGCTGAGACAGGAGGATTGCAGGTTTGAGGACAGCCTCAGCAAGTAGTAAGACTCTCATCAACCTGTTTCAAATAAAAATAAAATAGGGCTGGGGTGTAGCTTGGAGGTACACCCGAGGTATACCTAGGAGCCCTGGATTCAATCCCCAGTAACACACACATACACACACACATACACACACACACACACACACACACACACACACACACACACAGCTAAGACATTTTATAATCATTTATAAAGTTGCAGTATAAACCCTTTAATCACAATTATTCTACCACTGCTTCTTCCAGTTGTTATTCACAAAGTTTTACATAATTGCTACTCTTCATTTTATTTCAAATATTCTTTTTCATTTAATCTGGAGATTTTCTATTTCTCAATTATATTGTCTACATATTATTCTGTTAGCAGTTGTTAAGTTACCTGCTTCAACATTTCCAGTTTAAGTAGGTAGGAAATAGTCTCTCCTGGCTGTTTTAATATTCAAGTTATTTATTAGCTAGATTGAACATGTTTTCCAATGTTAGGTTTTTTTCCTCTCCAATTTCTTGTGTTCCCGGTGTTCTCTGACCATCTGTACACTGGGGATTTGGTGATATAAACAGAGCACATTCTTCCAAAAAATAATTTTTTTTTTTTTTGTGGTACTGGGGATTGAACCTAGGGGTGTTCTACCTCTGAGCTATACCCCTAGCCCTATTTTACATTTTGAAACGGTCTCACTAAGTTGCAGAGGGCCCCCCTATATTGCTGAGGCTGGTCTCAGACCTGCTATCCTGACAGGCTTGCAACTCAGCACCCGGTTCTAATGTTTTCTTTAGCTCAGAAATGATGAGACAGTTTCTAATTACCCATTTAATAGAAGTGTACCTGACTGGGCGTAATGGTGCACGCCTGTAATCCCAGTACTTGAGAGGTTGAGAACGGAGGATTGCAGGTTTGAGGGAAGTCTCAGCAAGCGAGACTCATCAACCTACCAAGACCCTGTTTCAAAATAAAAATAAAAAATAGTGTTGGAGGTGTTGCTCGGAGATAGACCCAGTACCACCAAAAAGAAAAAAAAAAAAAAAAGTACCTAACAAAATATGTATGTTAAGTCTTAGTGCGTTATTTCAAAAGACACGGATCCAGCCTACACCATTTATCAGGTACTACACGGAACTCTGGAGACACTGAAGAAAAATATATACTGGATTTCTGCCCTCGCTAGCAATACTAGCAATACAGTTCAGTTGTGACATGAAATGCACTCATGAACCAGTAACAACGTTTTGCTAAGACTGCCGAACGGGCGCGTAAGATTACATCACCTAGCGACACTGTTGCCATCTTAGTTTGTGTGAGTGAATTCTAAGTTCATATAACCACAAAACAGCTTAACAATACATTTTTTTTTAACCATCTCTAATAAAACAACGCTTTGGGCTACTGAAAAAGAGATTCTATGGTAATTAGGGCGTAACACAAATCCGTTTTGCAAAACTTTACTTTCATGCAGGGAACAATTAATCCTGCAGCAATACCTGTGAATGTGGGAATGTACCTTCCGCTTGGCTGCCCTTCATACCATTTGGCTGGAAAACCCGTTACTCCCGTTTCCGGTGGGGTTACAAACCTGAAATTAAATCTTAGTAACCCAGTACAGCCCGTGCAGGGCGGGGGCCGGGTCGTTTCAGGATCTGCAGAACCCACAGGCACAGCCCTGGGGTGGTTCCAAGTTCCCTTTTCCTAGGGTGTATTCCAAACCCTTTGGCCTCAGGTTTGTCTGCCAGCGAATCCTCTAAAGGAGGCCGCTCGATCGGCCAGCGTTGCGGACCTCCAAGTCTCCACTGCCCGGCTCTCTCCGCCTTTCCTCGCATGCCTTAGGCCTCATCCTGTCTTAGGGGTTGCCTCTCCTAGGACGCCACCACCTTCCACCCCTCTCCCTTCTCCCAAACTCGGCGCCGCAGGATCCGCCGGCCGCCCGGCGCCGCTGTAGCTCCGACTCGGCTGCAGAGGGGCTGGGGTCCCCGCGGCCGCGCCCCCGGGGGTGGGAGGGGGACGCCCGCCACGCGCGGGCGGCGGGGAGGGAGGGAGGGAGGGAAGAAGGGACGGGCGGCCGGAATCGCCCCAGCCGGTTTTACGACAACGTGCGGCTGTGCGCAGCGGCTGACGGCAAAGCCGCGCGGCTCCCGGAGAGGTCACTCCGGAGATCGTAGAGGTTTTGGGGCGTGGGGGCCGGTGGAATTATGTGGCGCGTCTGGGCGCGTCGGGCCCACTCTGTAGCCCCGAGAGCAGGACTCGGGGTTCGGAGGACAGCCTCGCGGCAGGGACCTGGAGCTGCGTGCGGGAGCCGGCGACCCAGCCCCGCTGCGACTCGTTGCAGCAGCACGGCCACAGGGTATGGCGGGGTCCGGGCACTGTGCGGCTGGAGCCCCAGTTCTGGCGCCGCTCCGCGGAACCGCTTACTGCTGCAACTTTTGGGATCGCCCAGCCGCCGCTCTTACAGCCTACCCCCGCATCAGAAGGTGAGACCCGGATCCCGGACCCGGTTGTCCTTCAGGGAACACTTCTCGGCCTCGGGGGCCTCCTTCAGAGGCCTCAGTGATCTTCCAGTTCCTCCCAGTATCTGTCATCACTCCGTGTCGATTACCTAGCTTTGCTACACTGAGCTTTCTACTCGTGATCTCTTCCATTGAAAGAAGAGGGGTCTTTGTCAGACCCACAAGATTGGAAGAGGAATCCTGCTACTGGAAATCATAAACTTCTGGTGGGCAGGAAATTCCTTTTTATCCCCAGTGCCCGGTGTGCAGTGGGACTCAGTAAACCCTTCGCGTGTAATGGAATTTAATGAAACCTTAAGCCAAACTAAGAGTTAAATAACTCTGTTCAATTTAGTGCTTCTCTTTTTTCTCCTCCAGGTTCCATTGCCTTCTCTTTCCCCAACAATGCAGGCAGGCACCATAGCCCGTTGGGAGAAAAAAGAAGGGGAAAAAATCAATGAGGGGGATCTAATTGCAGAGGTAAGTTTTAAAATACTGAAATAAGTTGTAAGGGACGGACTGCAGAACAGATGGAGCTTTACATTCTGCATGGGTACTTTTATCCTTTGCTTAGGAAACATGTTTCTCACAACTTGATTTTAGAAGTGATTGGTAAGTTGTCAAGCAACTGGCCAAACTGATTTTTACCTAAGATGCTTTTTTTTAAGTGGTACTGGGGATTGAACCCAGGGACATTCTACCTCTGAGCTACACTCCCAGCCCTAGTTTAGGGTCTCACTAAGTTGCAAAGGGGCTCACTGAGTTGCTGAGGCTGGCTGTGACACTGCGATCCTCCTTCCTCAGGCTTCCAAATACTGGGATTGCAAGTGTGTGCCATTACGCCCAGCTTTATGCAAGATGCTTTTTAATTCCTCCTCCTCCTTTTTTTTGGGGGGGGGGGACGAGTGCTGGAAATGGAACCCAGGGGGTCATTCCATTCTACTCCCCAAGATAAACTCCAACCCATTTTTATTATTTTTGAAACAGGGCCTTGCAAAGTTGATAAGGCTTACCTCAAACCTGGGATCCTCCTGTCTCAGTCTCCCAAGTGCTGGGATTACAGATGTGCATCACTGAGCCTGGCTGATTCCTTTTTTCAAGTGTATTCTAGTGGCTTTGTCTTCATATGGCTATTGAACTGTATAATTCTGGACACATGCCAATAAACTGAACTGATAGTACAAACCTAAGCTATTGCTTTTTGTTGAAAGGTTGAAACAGATAAAGCTACTGTTGGTTTTGAGAGCATGGAGGAGTGTTACATGGCAAAGATACTTGTTGCCGAAGGTACCAGAGATGTTCCGATTGGAGCCATCATCTGTATCACAGTTGGGAAGTAAGTAGAACCAGTAGAACCTCATACTTTGTGAAAGTTCAGTGCTTATCAGAATAATTTAGCTCAGAATAAAGAAGTTAGTAAGGATTTTGAAGACTTCTGTGGGAACTGAACTGAATCTACTCCCCCTTTTCTTTTATTTGTTTTATTTTTGCGGTACTAGGGATTGAACCCAGGGGCATTCTACCTCCGAGCTACACCCCCAGCGCTATTTTTTTTTTTTTTTTTTTTTTTTTTTTTTGGTACTGGGGATTGAACTCGGGCATTCAACCTCCGAGCTATACCCCCAGCCCTATTTTTTATTCTTTATTTTGAAACTGAGTCTCACTAAGTTGTGGAGTGCCTCACTAGGTAGCTGAGGCTGGCCTCAAACCCGGATCCTGCGGTCTCAGCCTCCTGAATGCTGGGATTACAAGCGTGCGCCACCACGCCTGGCTTCCCCATCCCTATTTTTAATTTTTTATTTTGAAACAGGGTCGCACTAAGTTGCAGAGGTCCTCACTCAGGAGCTGAGGCTGGTCTTGAACCCGGATCCTCTGGTCTCAGCCTCCCAAGTACTGGGATTACAAGGGTTCGCCACCACGCCCGGCTTTACTTCCCCTTTTCTTTAATGCATTCTTTTTCTTCCTTAGGCCTGAGGATGTTGAAGCCTTTAAAAATTATACGTTGGATTCCTCAGCAGCCCCTACCCCACAAGCTGCCCCAGCACCAACTCCATCTGCTGCTGCTTCTCCTCCACCTGCACCTTCTGCGCCTTCTGCTCAGGCTCCTGGTAGCTCATATCCTACTCACATGCAGGTGAGGCTCAGCTTCTCAGTGTTTGCCCAAGGTGGTTTATTATTTATATTTTTTCTTAGATGGCTGTGACATCTTGAAAACTGGCATTAAATGTGGTTAGGTCCTGTCATTTGGGTATGAGTGTGTGTATGTATATATTTTGTGTGTGTGTGTATGGGGTGGGGGTGTGGTATTGGGGATTGAACCCAAGGCATTTTACCTCCAAGCTATACCCCCAGCCTTTTAATTTTTTTTTTTTTAAATAGGGCCTCTAGTCTAGTCTCCCTAAATTGCTGGCCTCCAACCTGAGCTTCTCCTGTCTTAGCTTCCCAAGTACTGCACGTGGCTAAGATATATATATATATATATATATATATATTTTTTTTTTTTTTTTTTTTTTTTTTTTTGCGGTATTGGGGATTGAACTCAGGGGCATTCTACCTACAAGCTACACCCCCAGCCCTATTTTTTATTCTTTATTTTGAAACAGTGTCTCACTAAGTTGCTGAATGCCTCACTAGGTAGCTGAGGCTGGCCACAAACCCGGATCCTCCTGTCTCAGCCTCCCGAATGCTGGGATTACAAGCGTGTCCCACCATGCCTGACTGTGCCTGGCTAAGAGATTTAACCATGAAAATTGACAACTCTTTTTTAATTTTTTTGGTATTGTGGGTTGAACCTAGGACATTCTACCTCTAAGCTATCTCTCAAACCCTTTCTCTCTCTCTTTTTTTAAAATTTAATTTAATTTTTTTCTGATACTAGGGATTGAACCCAGGGCCATTCTACCTCTGAGCTACACACCCAGCCCTATTTTTTATTCTTTATAAGTTTGTGAACTTGGATGATCCTTTGAATCTTTCTGAGCTTCAGTGTAGTACACAGGATAATGCTCAATACTTCTCATACAAAAACATGTGACGAATTTTGGGAATGGTTTTTACTTCTATCTATTCCCTGTGCAAGTAGAATTTATGGCTTCAGATACTATCCATTGAATGAAAGTCCCTCCATTGGTGTTTTTCTTTGACACATGGTAGTCTCTTTCTAAGAGTGGGTGAAGTATTCTAGTAGTTTTCATAAATGAGAAAACGTGTCAGTTGAAGAGCAAATGTGAGCTGGACACAGTGGTGCATGCTTGTAATTCCAGTACTTGAGAAGCTGAGATAGGATTGCAGGTTTGAGGCCAACCTCAACAACTTAATGAGTCCTTGTTTCTAAATAAAATTGGAGTAAGGGTCTAGTTCTGGGTTCAATCCCCAGTACCACCACCAAAAAAAAAAAAAAGTATGTCGGAATAGACATGTAGAATAATATTGTAACAAAGCTGAACACCACGATTCTATTAACTAAATTGGTTTCTAGGAGATTAAATTAGCTAAGTAGATATTAGGGTTGTGTGTGTGTGTGTGTGTGTGTCTGTGTTACTGGGGATTGAACCCAGAGGCATTCTACCTCAAAGTTACACCCCCAGCCCTATTTTCTTTTTATTTTGAGACAAGGTCTCATTAAATTACAGAGGGCCTCATTAAGTTGCTGAGGCTATCCTTGAACCTGAGATCCTCCTGTCTCAGCCTCCCAAGACTGGGATTACAAGGCATTCACCACCATGCCCAGCTGTTCTATGAATATTTATGTGGCTTTTTATCTTTGAAGGTGTTTTTAGTATTGAGTATTGAACCCAAGGGAATTGTACCTCTGAGCTACACCCCCAGCCCTTTTTATTTTTTTTTATTTTTAAACAAGGTCTTGTTAAGTTGCTGAGTCTGGCTTGAACTTGAGATCCTCCTGTCTCAACAGGAGTAGCTGGGATTACAGGTGTGCGCCACTTTGCCTAGCAAAAACTTTTCGAATTATCCTAAGTGTTATAAAAATATGCAAACTAGCCGGGCGTGGTGGCTCACGCTTGTAATCCCAGCATTCGGGAGGCTGAGACCGGAGGATCCGGGTTCGCGGCCAGCCTCAGCTACATAGTGAGGCACTCCGCGACTTAGTGAGACTCGGTTTCAAAATAAAGAATAAAAAATAGGGCTGGGGGTATAGCTTGGGGGTAGAATGCCCCTGAGTTCAACCCCCAGTAC
>PVLC010015389.1:0-37437 GCA_004027655.1 Graphiurus murinus | reverse complement strand
GAGGAGGAGGAGGAGGAGGAGGAAGAAGAAGAGGAAGAAGAAGAAGAAGAAGAAGAAGAAGAAGAAGAAGAAGGAGAAGAAGAAGAGAGAACTTTATATGTTCCAAGTGAAAAGATACCTACTATATAATTTTAAGTAAAACAAATCCCAAATGGGTCCTCTGGGAAGCAGAATACTTAGAGCATAGAGTAAGAACTGCACAACATTGATTGGGGATAACACCCAGGAAAGCTAAAGGAAAAAGGGGATAGGATCAGACAAACTTCAAACTACAACATAGATATATATCCTGTGAAAGGAGAGGGAAAAGTAAGGAAGATTGTGAAGAACCTCAGACAGATGAGCAGCACAGAGCAAGTGTTGGCTTGAGAGAGAGAGAGCACTGGGGCAGAGATTACCCATAGAGGAATCCTGCACTGGGCAGGAAGCATCAAGCCATTGCATCCTTTCTGAGTTCAGTGGCTGAGGACTGGCAGGGAGAGTGTGGCCTCGGCTTCAAGGATGCTGCTGGAGCTGCAGCGCAACTATACTCCTCATAGAAAGTTGGCCCTTGACATGAGCAGCTCAGACCCATGGTTACCATAGGCTACCCCTTGAGTTGCTGAGATCTATTCTCTACACATGCTGGGACAGCAGATATTCTGTGTTCCTCAAAAGACTCTTTTCCTAGGAGAAACCTAACAAGAGGAAGGTTATTAGACCTTCCATACTGCAGTTGGTGTCAGGGCCTACACTGGTATTCACTCTATCCACACTATCACCCTGTCTTTCTAGTCGGCATGTTGGTGGCCCACCTGTTTCTGTGATCCAAACCCTTGTTCCCAAGGAGTCTGAGCCCATAGGAGCCATGTTATTCTCATGGCTTCCTATAGGAAGCCATAGCCTATAGTTCAATTGGACCTTTACTGGTCCCCTAGCAAGAATGTGCCTCCTTTGGAGACTAGGACCTCCGGTCCTGCAGAGTCAAGAGCTGCAGGAATGGCAAGGACAGAGTTTCCCAATGGACCATGGACCATGTTAGTGGTCCACTCCTGCTCCTAACCCTTGGTTCACACATGCAAAGAATTCTTCCCTATTGGGGATAGATGTGCCATCTGATTTCATGCATATACAGCATCCTGGAGGGTGACCCTCGTCTTCGTAGAATATTGCTTTCAAACTTCAGCTATGCCTCCCGCAGGCTATTTCAATATTCTATCTGGCATGCAGCTTCTAATAGCACAGTGTGTCATACGGTTAGTGAATTCCATGGATATGACTTCCTCTTCTTTAGCGGATGCTTTCTGGTGGACAATTATAGGTATACATACTGCAGTGGAAGCTAACTGAATTTTCTTAGGGGTTATCTCTCATTCTATGAAGCATGTGTGTCTCACCAAGGCCTTCTCCATACTTACCACTGCTTGGTCATCCAGTCTAATCGGGATGATGTCATCATTGTAAGGAACCAATGCAATATTCTGTACAATGGCCAGATGTTCCAGATTTCCTTAGACTATATTATGACAGAGGCAGGAAAGTAACATAATCTATGGGGCAAAAATGAAAAGGAGTATGGTCAATTCTATGTGAGTGTGAATTATTTCTGATCTTTTTCTTGGTCAGTGCAGACAGAATGTACTTGCCAAGTCATGGAGTATATGAAATGCCTGAGCTCTTATTATTTTTCTCTAGCAAAGATGCCACATTTGACATAGAATTTGTGACTTGGGCTACCAGTTGATTGAGCCTATGGGAGTCTACAGTCATTCTTCAGGGTACATCTAGTTTATTCTGGGGTAATTCTAGTGGGAATTAAATGGAGACACAAAAGGGACAATCACCCCTGCATTCTTTAAACATAGCATTAGTCTTTGCCATCCCTCCAGGGATGCTATTTTTCTTTTATCCTCAGGACATGGCTGTCTCATCACATAATTCTATGTCTGAAAATTGGCTTTGCAAAAATTATGACATTTCATTAGGGCAACTGACCTACTCCCCCTGACCATACATTCTTCATTTTTATCTTTTCTTTTTTTTTTTTTTTTTTTTTGCTACTGGAAATTGAACCCATTCTACCTTTGAGCTATACTCCCATTCCCCCCCCCTTTTTTTTTAAATGGGGTCTTGTTACTGAGGGTCTCACAGTTGCTGAGGCTGGCCTTGAACCCACTATCCTACTATCTCAGCCTCCCAAGTACTGGTATTACAGGCATGAGCCACCATGCTCAGCTCTTACCATCTTTTGATTGTATATATTAAGTAGAGCCCTTGTCGGGTGCCTATGTATTTTTCCCCTAGGGGCTTTGTGCTCTGTTAACCATCTCCATTATTGTTTGCAGGCCAGACTCCATTGGCTGTCACTCTGACTTTGCCAGTCATTACGGAAATTGAAACGTTCTGACTTTTGCTGGTTAAATGCTGTCACCTGACTTCTATCACTTGGTGTAGGGGCATTGGAGATCATTATCCCTGTTGCTAAGCAGCTAAGCCCTGTGATCACCTGTAGAGGGGAGCCACAACTGAACTTCACAGTGATGCCGGTACCCGTCTTACTCCCGATGCCCTGAGCCGTCCCAAGCCACATAATCCATAAGTGGTTTCTGGCCTTACTTTTCTGAGCTTTTTAAATCCCTGACTCCATCTGCCACAGAAATTTAAGAATTTTGAATTTGCTCAGCATGGGCCATCACTCTCTCCAGGCTTCTATGAGCCACCATAGTAGAGTCTGCCTCCACTCCCCGCACTGGAGTCCTCACCAGAGCACTAAATCCCATTTCCTGAGAGAATGCCCCAGAGTCAATGAACACTTGTTTATTTGTTTTATGTCCCTTGAGCAAGCATCCTAAGAATTCAATCTCTTGAGTACTCCATTGGCTCCTATCTCAATGTGTTAGATAATTCTTACAGCTCCCTTAGAGTAGAATCTCTTTCCTCCATTATCAAGCCCAGCACTTCCCTAGCTGGTTCTACTAGGATTTACCTCTAGCTATCAGAATGGCAATGAGAGTTGAGATATGTCTTGCCAGGGGGCTCCTCTCTCTCTGTGGTATTCTCTCATATGGGGGAAATTCCAGCTCTTAATAGGAGAGAGTGGGCTACTCTGCAGCCTCTGAGGGTTCAGGGGAGTCTACAGAGACACAATCTTCTGAATTACCCAGCAAGATGCCCCAAACCACTTTTTAGGGTCCCATGATGTACCAGTATAGGCCCTGACCTTAGCATATAGGTTAAGCCATTAAATCATCTTTGAACTTCCATGATCCTAACTATAAGCCCTTAAGTCATATCTAGCCTCCCACTGCAGGAGATGAGGGCCTTTATCAAAGAGCCCTTCAGTTCTCAAACTTAGTTTTTAACCATCAATCACACTTATTGTTTAGTATGCTTCTGTAGGAATCCATTCAACTTTCTAATGACCAGTGGATTCCAGTGAGCTTGTCTGATATGTTCCCCACCATAACTATTCAAAACACTAAGATGTTCTTCTGCCCTGAGGTATTTTTAAAGTCGCCACTGGTGGGAATGATAGCAGTTGAACCACTACATTATGCCACAAACTGTCCATGGTTCAAAATATCACTCAACAGGGCCCTCCATTTCTGCTGAGCGCTGAGTGATTCAGTCTTAACACCCCATTTTTTTGACCATTCTGGCATAAATAATGTCATTTGGGTGTCAAAATTGGGTTAGAAGTACAAGAGATTAATTGGAGGTATGCATATGAAGAAAAAGGGGAGAAAGTCCTGGTGTAGGTAGGAAAAGCCTTCAAACCTGTGAATGAAGAGAAGGAAGGAAGACAGATTGGACAAAAAGAGCCTGAGGCTGCACTGCAGCTCCCAGAAAGTCTCAGCTGGCCCAACAGGGAGATTTGGTACAAGATTACCCACAGATGAGTCCCACACTGGGAAGAAACGGCCTCTGTGCTCAGTGATTGGAGGTTGCTGACCTTGGCTCAACACTAACTCTCAGAAATGTACCTCAGTTGCTACAGGATGATATGCCTCATGGCCACAGTTATGATTTAACAAAACCTTCAAAGCCATATATTTGTATGTGAATATATGAGTCTACACATATATGAAGGTCTAGAAATATATACACCAAATATTTAACAGGGATTACTTCTTGGTAATATTAGAAGAATGGAAGGAAACATTTTCACATTTTATTCCACATACTTCTATATTCGTTTAATTTTTTTACTATGTCCTCATAATAATTTGTGTGATTAAGATAAATAAAAATACAAATGTGAAATTTTAACTCAACTTGAGATAGTTTGGTTTTTTGAAAGGAATTTTTAACCTATATATAAATATATATACTGGAGGTTAAACCTAGGGACATTCTGCTTCCAAGCTACATCCCCACTCCTATCTTACGTTTTATTTTAAAATGCTCTTGCTAGTTTGCTGAGAGTCTCACTAAGTTACTGAGGTTGGCCCTGAATATATAATCCTCCTGTCTCAGCCTCCTAAGTACTGGGAATATAGGTATGCATCACCATGCCTGGCTTAACGCATTTACTTTTATTGATATACATGGTATATTTGGGTTTAGTGCTACCATATGGTTTTACATATGGTTTTAGCAGTTGAATTCTTGTTTGCACACAACAGAAACACAATATAACATAAGCAAAAAAAAAAAAAAGTATTGGAGGGATATTTGGGAAGAGAAAATCAGGCTCTATGAATCAGCCTGAACCATGGAAAATGAGATAGAGCTGATATCATGCCCCAGAATATGTCAGCTCATAGAAACTATACCTATTGTTGTTGTTGTTGCTTTTTATCATTTCCATTGTTTGAAAGTGGAGATGCCATATTAAATTCTCTTAATTTTTTAAATGTACTTGTTAGTTTTGAGAATAACTAAAAATATGAAAATACTTCACTAACTGTTTTAAGTCAGTGGTGAAGCATTATCTTTGTGTGCACTCTAAATAGACTAAAATGTTAACAATCACTTACTTTTCCCTTCCCCAACTAATTTTAACATGACTACAGTCTTCTTTTTCCTCACCTCGCTTTTAGCTCACTGTCTTTTACCTCGAAAATCAAAATTTGTCCTTCAAATTATGATTTTTGCTTCCCACAACAGAGGTTCTCCTTCTTATTACCTCCAACATGAACTCTTGAATTCTTATTACCTCCAACATGAATTCTTCTAAGATATATATATAATACTTTCTTTCAAATTCTTCCACATTTCACCCATCTCTCTTTTAGTCATGTGGTCATGTTGTTTTAATTTCTTCATGTCTTGAATTTTGTTCATGTCCTTTAAAGGCGTTGCATTTTTGCATTCTATGAAAATGTCAGATCACTTCTGGAAATTTTCTTCTTGCTGTAGTAGTATATCATTTTCAGAGGTATAGAAGTAGAATGATAAAAATAGTTGCTGCATAAATTACTTGGGAACGGAAGTGGTAGTATTTAACGTTTTGTCTTAATGAAAAGATCATAAGCTCTAGATGACTGCAGATTAAATAGAATCACAGATCATTGGCTTTCTCTTATAAATAATTTAATATACTTTTAGTAGTTTCATTATATTTCCAATAGAAAAATATTGATCTTCTCTCCTCTATGACCTACCCATGAGTTGGGCCTCATGGCTGAGTCTTCTGGATAATATTGTCCTTATACCTTAGGCTTCTTATCAGACATGTCCTCTTGCTCACCTTGAGCAAAGCAAGATCTTCCAAGCTTAGTACTTTTCTCTAGGCAGGGTGTATGAACCACATTGGCTTCCTTTCTATCCACTGGGCAAATCAGTGGACAGATAGATGTACATAATTTCTGGTCTAATTCTCAGCAACACAAGCTCTTTTGCTCTTATTCCCTGCTTCTCAATGTGCTGCACTACTAAACACAATCTCACTTTCTTAATGTATATGTGAGACCACTCCCTGCTCCAAGGTGACTTATAATATCTCCATTCATAATGGTCATCCATACTGGTAATTATTTGTACTAGACTCTCAGCTACGAAAGACTAGGACCCATGTCTATTTTTCTTATTCTTATATCTCCAATACTTATCACAGAGCCTAGCACATAGTAGGTATATAATAAGTATTTGTTGAATGGATAAATAAGTGGAAAATTATAACTACCAGTATATACAGCTATCAAGGATTTTCCTGTTGCTGACTCTAGTTACCACCCTTTTCTTACATATATTAATAGAATCTGCTAGGAGCTAGAGAATGACAGGTCTATCATGTCTTCCAAATCTTTTAGGTTGTCTCTGTTTTGTGAGTATATCAGAGGAGATTATATATTATAACAACTTCAAATTTCCCGTGTGGTCACATAGTAAAAGATTGCTTCTCACTCACGTTATGGTACAGCATATGCTGGTTTTGAGGGGTCAGCCTGGGGCTAAGTTCTCAGATACTTACAGAGGGACCTAGGCTCCTTCCTTCTGAGCCTCTACCCTCCACATTTCTGGAACTGTCTCCATCCAGTCCGTGGATAGAAAATTGTGCCAGGGAGGTTTTTATGGACCAGTCCTGGAGATGACTGGTTGTGCTTTATTTCACTGTCTCAGGCATATGGTTATACCGGACTGTAAAGGAGTCTATAAAATGTAATCTCTCTGAGAGTCTAGGAAGCAGAGGAGAGCCCAGATGTTGGTGAGCACCAGCAGACTTTGCCACATGAGGCAAAACCTCTGTGTGATGCAAGGTTAAACATGGAAAGGATTTTTGAATCCCAGTTCTGCTTGCCTCGTAGAAAGCAGAGATTCCCTCTAGATTCTGTCATTAAGTTGTCCATCAGTCTTAGTTTTTAATGTTGTGAATTTTAAGTCTTATCTATGTTTCCATGGGCTATTTTAGTGGGAACATTGATAAAGGCTTCACTGGGGAATGGAAGCCAGGTACAATATTTTTTAAATGGAAGGTCCCTTTGAATCCTTCCGGATAGGCGTTTTATATTATGTTATTTTGTTTTGGATCTAAATGAAAGATTGCAGATTCATTTCCATTAGGGTTCATTTTGCTAGAGTCAGGTTATCATTTTAGCCTGTCAATATTTCTTGGTATTCTGATACTGTATCCTCTGATCAGGAGGGCCTGAAATTCCCAGTGATAATATTGGAGTTTCTCCAGGAGCCTGTTGCCCATATAACCCAGAAAATTCTTGTTTGGGCATGTGAAGCTGAGGGGGCATAGTGGGGAGGGCTGGCTTCTGACTTTGTTACTGGCTGACCAAGGTATTTGTAGTGACACTTTCATCTTGTAATTCAGCTGCCCACCACTGTCTCCTGTCTTGGTTCTTTTGTTTGGTAATACTGTGAAAGAATTGCAGACAGAAAAGGAGCTCTAGGAAAGAAAAGAGACACACAAACACCAGTCGCTGTGCCTGTAAGGCAGCCTGTGCACCTTGCCTTCCTTCTTTCTGCCTCTGGATGCACTAAGGTCAGATTGCTGTGATTATTTATTCAAATCTCCTTTGATGGATAAGACTATAGTCCTTGCCCTGCAGGCTCTGGTTGAGCAGTGAATACATTTAAATTGGGAACCCAGTGTTGGGGATGATGGTTAATTGTATGAGTCAACTTGGCCAGGCCACAGAATCCAGCTATTTGATCAAACATTGGTTTAGAATGATTCCCAAGCTTATTGGCTTATCACCCTCTTTTCAGGAAAAAAAATTACTTAGCACCCCCTACCTCTTATTTTTATTCAATGTCCCTCAATTGCACCTGAGGCTACTACACTCCCCCTCCCATTGCTCCAAAATCCCTTCCCCTTCAGGGGCAGTATCTCAGACTTTGGGAATCCATGGTTTTAGATGTTTCTGTGATGTTATTTTTTTAAAAGATGAGATTATCCTTTAATCATTAGTAAAGCAGATTACATGAGTAATTCATAATATGAATGGGCCTCATCCGATCCGTTGAAGACCCTAAGAAAAATATACTGACCTTCCCCAAAGAAGATGGAGTTCTGCCAGCAGCTGCCTTGTGCTTAAAGGCTGTCCAGGATAAGGAGCAGCATATGGAGTTGATCAAATATGAGGTCAAGCTCCAGCTGCTTGTACTTACTGTGTGTATGAACTCGGATGATTTTTTTAAACCTCTATGTTTCTCAGTTTTCTCGCTAGTAAAATGGAAATACTACTATTCACCCTGCCATATTTTGAAAACCAATTGGGATAAAGCATGCAAAAATACATGTCTGTTTCAGTCAGCATTCTTAATGCTGTCATCCAAAACACCTGACAACAACTTAGAGGAAGGAGATGTATTTGCTCACAATCCTGGAGATTTCAGGCCCTGCAGGCCCTGCAGGCTCTGAAATCCATGTCAGTCCAGGTTACATCTGCAGAGCTCAGGGCATAGCAGTAGGAGAAAGAAAGCAAGGGCTCTGCTCTCACATCATGAAAACCAAAGCAAGGGGATTCAAGGGCATAAGCATGGTCCCCAAGGCCAGACCCCCACCTGCCTAGGTTACTACCTAATAAATCCATTACAATGCATTTATCTACTGCTGAGAGTACAATCCTCATTACATCAACTCTGAACATCAAAACATGAGCTCTTTCAGCAGACCTTCTGTATCTAAGCCATAACAATGCTGTTAGTGATCAGTTAGTAAGTGCCTCTCAAAAAACCAAAGCAATCGTTCATTTATTTTTTAAAGATAATTGAAGCATGAAAAAAAAACCAGCAATTGATAAGAATCAATGGCCATAAGCACAATGCCCATGGGAACTCTGTCCTTCTGCTTTGGAGGTTCAGGTTAGGTGACTCACTCAGTTACTTGGTGTCAGGGTACAGAGAGGAGATTGTGAACACTGCCCAGCTGGGAACCAAGGCAAGAGAGAAGTGGCAGCAGTCAGACTAGGTGCTCTGACCCTCTAAGTGGCAGCATTATTGATACTAAATGGATTGTCATTTTGTCCTAGACTCCCAAGTCACATGCTAGACAACCCTCTCCTGCCCCATGCTTTATGGCTTTGACCTTAGGTGGAATGAGGAGAAAAATCACCCTGAAAACTCAGCATTTTCTCTGTTCCTGCAGATCTTCAGGAGGTTCTACAAGGGAATAGACAGATGACCCCAAAGGACCTGGTTGCCCTTCTTTCAGTCTGATGAAGGGACATAATGTTAATTGGCCCCAGTGAAGGATCCTAAACACTTAACTTCATTAAAATCTCACCACCAATCCTATTCCATCCCAGGGCTGCTAATGAAGGGAAAGAGCTGTTTGCAAATCTGAGCCAATGTGAACTACTCTGGTTCCCATTGGAGAAGATGCAAGTGGCTTGTGTGAGCTGAGTAGCCTTATAGAAAACTCAATCTCATAATCAAAGTCTCTGTAATTCAGTCTCAATTACTCCATGGTGTCTCACTGCACCAGCCAGATGCGAAAATTGCCCTGCATTTGGTAAATTACTCACCTCCCTCCTAAGAAGTGCACTATAAGAATTTCACTCCATTTTCCATATGCTGCCTCTTATTTTCTTTTTCTGAGAGATGATTTCTTAATTGGATCACTCTTCTCTTCTGCAACCTTGAGGACCCAGTCAAAGTCCAAGGAGGGAAGTACTGGAAGAAAGTTTCCTGCTTGTAGGTCAAGATCTTTGCATCTGAGTTAGTATCCCAGTGACTTGGATAGAGCTGGAGTGGGTATATTCACCTTAATTCTGGACCTATGACCAACTTATTAATTGTCCATAGACTGAACCTTGACTGGTCTCTTTAAGTTGGGATTCTTTCTGAAAGGACAGGAACACAATTTTAGCCTCAATAGGCAATGGGACAGACATTGGATATGTTGTTTATTGTTTTCTCAAAGGTATTAGGCAGCACCTAACCTGTGCTCTAGTATCTTAGGAATAACATAAGAAAAACCTTTTTTTCTCTCCTCAATCTATTTCCCCAAAGGGTTAGGAAAATATGAGATCTGAAGCCAGATTCAGGTCTTAAAATAAGGTGCAGGATGGATTAGGCTAAATTTAGCTTAGTAAATCTTAATGAGGAAACATGTAGTTTGGACCAAGAGGTGCCAAGTGAGTTCCTGACCCACCATCTCATGCTGTGAGAAAAGCTCTTAAGCTCTCTTATACTCAGTTTCCTTATCTGTAAAATGGGGGAAAGCATACCTTCCTCACAAAGTTGTGAAAATAAAATGAGATGCGCTTTGTGAAATGTACTTTGTAAATGCTAACATGCTTTACAAATAAAAGTTATTTTGGGTTAAAATGAAATATTAGACCAGAGCTTTGTTTGCTACATTCCTCTCACTTCTCCTGATCCCAGCTACTTAGAGCAAATCTCTTGGCCCTAAAGTCAAATGTCAGAAAAGGTCCCCACTGTGCTTTGTGAGTTGCAAAACAAATCCTTCTTCAAGTGAACGAGGCCCATTCTTTTTCTCTCTCTCTCTCTGCATGGAGAACATCAATAACTCTGATTGATAGGTGTTCAAAGTTTTTGCAGTTTAAAAATCAGCTTTCATGATTGTGGTGATGGCTGCCCAACTCTGTGAACAAACCAAAACCCACTGGATCATGCACTTTAAATGAGTGAAATGAAACTCACCTACTGCTGTGCACATGTATGTCACTACCAGAATGAACTACATTATGATGCGAGACTATAAGCACCAATAAAAGTATAACAAATAAATGAGTGACATGTACTATATGGGAACTATAGCTAAGTCAACCCATTTTAGTTAGGAGTAAATAAATGAAACTTTATATATGCTTCCTTACGTATGCCTCACAATGATCCCTGAGGGATGCTTCTGTGTGCATGTATGTCCACTTGATATACAGAAATTCTGTATTAGTCTGAGTTCTCCAGGGAAAGAGAACCAACAGGAGATATATATGTATGTGTGTATATATATATATATACTATTTTATATATAACATATGAATATATATTACATACGATTATATATTATGTACAATATGCACTGTATATCCATACAAAGAATATATGCATAATATATATTATGCCATCTATATCTCCAATAAGAGATATGTATGTTATATGAAATATAACAGTATTTCATAATATATTCCATATAACACATAATATAGTGTATATAATATATAGTATAGGTATTTATATATGGCTTTATATTATATATAAAAGATTTGTATTAAAGCCAGTAGATATATCTATATCTATACATGATATATAATATTTATATAATATGTATTTCATATAATATTTACATTATATAATGAATATTGTATGCATATTTTATACATATGTCGATTCTATGCATATATACACATATAAATATAAATATATATTCATATATATGTATACACATACACACACAGATCATAAGAAATTGGCTCATGCACAGTTATGGAGGATTATGCAGTTCAGGATCTGCAGTTTGAAGAGAACCAAGTCTGAGGACCTCAGGGTTCAGAGGGATGATGGTATACATCCTTACCTGTGTCTGAGACTGAAGGCACGAGAAAACTAATGGCCCAATTCAAGGACAGGTAGAGAGTGAATTATCTTACTCCACCTTTTGCAAATTCTTTCTTACATAGCCTTTTGTTTTATTCAGGCCTTCGATGGATTTGATGAGGACCACCTACACTGGGGAGGGGAATTTCTTTACTCAGTCTACCAATTCAAGTGTTAAAATCATCCAGATACATAACTCAAAGACACTTCCAGAATAATGTTTAACTACATATTTGGTCACCCTGTGGACCAGTCTAGTTGACACATAAAATTAACCATCACAGACACCTAGGCTCAGAGTCATATAGCACTTAAATGTCACATCTAGGATCTGAACACTAATTTTCTTAGTACAGATCTCACTAGTTCCAGTACTGTCACACTACATCACACTGCCTCCCTGTGATTGCACTTTCTTTGTTGGTCAAAGGGAAACCCATGTGAGAACACAGAACAGGTCACAGTACCATTATGTTAGGACAACCTGAAATCTTGGAGGATCAGCCACATAGACCAGTAGTTAATGCTTGAGCCACATTACAGCGTGAGCACAGACTGCTCTCAGCAAACTCACCTGTAATATACAAGGTCAAGTTCTGTTCAAGAAAGGTCTCCATGAAAATGTGATCTGTGATTGCTTCTTGTCGTTGGTAATCATCACAGGATTGCATAAGGAGATAGATCAATTCAGGACTCTTCCTAGAGGAAGTTTAAGAATGAGAGTAGGTAGAGTGACAAGGACTCTATAACTCAGGTTGACTAAGATTCAAAGAAAGGAACTCAGAGCAGAGGTGAGAGTATGTGTTTCTCTGCTTTACTAATTATGTATTCTTCTATTCTGCTATATGCACAACATAAACTTGGAATAGATCTAATAACTACAAGTCAATATTTATATCATGTGGTATTACATGTGTTTTGATTTCTGCTATTTTTAAAAATTCAAACTTCATAGTAATTTTTTCAAGTAGTGTCTTCATCCAGGTTTCCCAGAAAGCAGAGCCTGAGATAATAGTTTATGCAATCCTAATTTATTAGGACATGTAAGCCCAGAAAGCGGAAGTGAGGGAAGGTGGGGGCTAAGCAGGGAAAGGGAGAGTACCAATACATGGACTGATTTTTGCATTGGCTGTTGCTATATGTGGTTGATTACCTGATTTCATAGTGTAGTTCTCTAAGAAACTGTGTAAATTGCATCTCATAACATTCTATCTGAGAGGAAACAGGAAATAATTTATCCACTGATTCCCTTCTCTCATTAGTCAAAGGTTGGCCCTTTAGAGTGTTAACAGACTCACATTTTGGGTGTCAGATATGTGGGTACCAAGCAGAGCCCTAAGGCATGCTAACCTAGGGAATGACAGGGAATCCCTTTGATGAGAGGTGAGGTGATTTAGCTGCAGGTATAACTTGGAGTACTATAAGATTTATCTACCTGAAGTCAGTCAAAGATCAGAGCTGGTTAACACAATGACTGAAGCAGGAAACAAGATCCAAGAGAATTCAACGTGGAAAAAAAAAGGTATTTGACACAGCCCACCCCTTGCACTATCTAGAACTTCTAATTCTCCTGATTATATCTGACTCCCATTTTCCATCTGGAGCCTCCATTTTCATGAGAACAAAATTACCTCAATTCTCCCCAGAGGAATGAGGTTCAGATTCAATCAGTCCTTTTAAAAGATGAATGCCAGGTTCAACTTTTAAAGGGTAAAATCAAGAATGATAGTGAAGTAAGCTATAGCCCTCACTGTTAGTTTTAGTTTCAAACCATAATTGACACTCATGATCTCCTTCCTCTATCATCTATTCTGTCTTGATTTTTCTCAAGCCTGGTCAGTTTTTCTGTTGGTCTATATTGCTGGGCAGTTGGGATGATCCAGACTCATTTCCAAGAAGCCTGAGCTTTTGCCAAGCCATGGCTGATACAGCTTCCCATCTATCAGGAGTACTTGCAACAGAAGCACTAGAGATTTTCTAGTAAGATATCTTGGGTTTCCAACATATTCTCTATCACCACCTCGTGATTCTATTTTGTAGAAGTAGCTGTAACACTGCATAGTAATCAGGTTTGATTATTCTTTATCTGTTGATCTGTTGATCTGTTGGTACAAGAGCCCCACAGTTAACATATGGTAACTACAGTTTCAAGTTCAGTGTGGGCCTTACTGAGTTTTCAAGAAGCATGCAGCATTGCCACTTGATAGACATGACTTCTAACCTAGTAAAACCTAAGGCTGTAAAATGGATCACTGAGAGTGAGGATGAGGGGCTCCACTCCTCTCGGTTCCGGATCCATGTATTCCAGCTATTGCATCACAACACCGTACCTCAGTTCATTGCACATACCACATGCTGAAGGGGAATACAATAAAATTTCAAGTATCACCTCAGTCTAGAGTTGTAAATGAAATGTTATAGGTCATTCCCTCAATCTACTAGGCTAGCAGTTTGCCAGGTGGGGATAATAGGATATGTGGCAAGAACAATAAACCCCATGATCATGTGCCCAACGTCACATCTCCTGTGTGGGAAAATAAGTCCTTTGGCCTTATGTGATATTGTATGGGCATATTGGTAAATTAGGTGTGTATAAACTATGAGTGCTGGAGCTCAGAAGAAATTAACCAACAATAAAGGACTCTTTCCCCATTTAGGGTGAAAAGGTTCTAATATAATAGAGGACTCTGGGCCACAAGTTCATGTAAATTATTTATTTCTTTTGAGATTTCTTGGGCCTGATTCCAATGGAATCGGTCCACAACAAAGTGTTTAACTAATCTCTTTGAGGACTAGCACTGCATCAAAGGATGGTGGTCTACAGCTCAGCCATGCTGAGTGGGAGTCCATGACTTCTAGCCTTGCTACCATGTTCACTTTATTTAATGAGCTAGCTCATCATGCCAGGACTGGAGTGGCTAAAGAGAGGCTTGGGAACAATCACAAGAGGAGGCACCTATCTACTTGACTACTGAAAGCCTTTCTACAGTGAATGCTCAGTGGAGGGTATTAACTTGAGCACAAAGATCTACATGCTTTGCTTCCATTCCTTAGGACTTAGCCCCCAACTTTCCAATCTTGTTGCTTTTCAACCCTAAACTAACCAGCTGGGCCATTCACCAATGCCTAAGAGTTTCTGTGTATGTATGTTGTATGTATATACCTATTTCTTTTTTTTTTCTTCCAGTCATTTCATCCTCCATTCAAATGAATGAACAGTACACTGTTCCTAGGTTTGTTTCCTGGGAATATTTTTCTTCTCCATCACATATTTAGGGCTATTATTAATGGAGTTCATTTTCAGTTACTGCCAGTATGCTATTTTAAGTCATCTATAAACCTGGTCTGAATGTTTTCCTCCTCCATCAGTTGGTCTTAGGAAATCCCTGTGAGACCATAGGTTTGAATCTGAGAGAGATATTGGTTTGGTTCACTATAGTTCATTATAGGTAGATAATATAGGACTCTGGGCCATAAGTTCATGTAATTTATTTATGTATTTTGAGATTTCTTGGGCCTGATTCCAAAAACATGATTTCTATTACATAGTTGATTGTTGCTGTGTTCACCTGACCTCATGACTTGGTGGATCTGACAAGATGTAGCTCCTGATGGTTAGCTCAAGTCACATAGTCACTTGGTATTCCATAGTCAGGCATCTAGTTTCTTCTAGGGTTTTTAGCAGCATACTAGGAGCTGGTTTTCAAATGGAAATTAGTTCTTTGTTACAGAAGTTAAGCATTTTTCCAGAATCTCAAGTTCTGCACTTTAACTTTCCAATTAAGGCTTGCCAATAGGAACAACCTTACCCACTAAAGATATCTAAAACACCATCAGATGTGCTGAGTCATACATCCCCAGAAGCAGGAAGGTTATTCTGCCACTGGAGCTGCTGCAGAACTCTTACTTTTGGCCTTCTTTGAAATTGACAGCTTTCTGAGTCATTCAAAATTCTAGTCAGAGTAGTATTCCCTAATGTGTATTCTACCCTAAAATCCAAAGTTAACAAGCACTATGTCTTTCTCTTAATATTAGGAAGTGCAAAGTTCAGCAACTTGTCCTTTACATTAGAGGGAGTACCTTGGTGTGCTCCAAACCACCCTAAAATTTCACCAATGTCATATCCTTTAATCTTCCTAAGTACCCTTTAATCTTTTCAAGTTTTATCTCACTCTTTATTATGCATGCATTTTACTAGGGTATCTAGAGTATTGGTCACTTTCTGCTCACTGAGTCAATTTAGCCAGGTATCATATAGTGGGCCATGATGAGACTCTGCAGAATTCCATGATGATAGAAATGCATATGCAGTATATTGTGATGGAGAGAAGGGAAGTTAACAGCCTGGGAAAAAGACAATGAATGGACATTGCTTTCTTGGTTATATGCAGGTTACTACATTTGATCCTCTTACTGATTAGAATTGAGAATGACATATTTGCCTGCTCAGTAGCCACATACCCAGTACCATTAGCTTGTCTTAATGAAGATAGCACATCCACCACAAAAACCATATGATTAGAACTACCACTTCCTTAAATTTATGTTAGTCCAACATAAAATTGCCTTAGTCATCTGTCTTGTTTTTCTTTTTGTTTTGTTTTGTTTTTTTTTTCTGGGACTATACAGGTAAATGAAGATAAAATGAGAACATTACCCTTACATCTTTAAAGCCTTTGATGGTAGCGCTAACCTCTGAGATTTCTTCAGGACTATGCTTCTAATTATTATTTTGGTAAGAGAAGAAGGTGGTAAGTTGGTCAATTTTAGAAGCCTCTACTCCTCCATTACTACCATAGAGACCCTTGTTTTACAGGTCAGGGAACCAATGTGAGGACTCTGCAGCTATATCTATACTAATTACACCTTTGGGGAACAGAGTGATAGAAATGTGTCTTCAGATCCAATGAACTCATTGTGAGATAAACTAGGGCCAGGATTCTACTCATCACTCGAGCTCCACAAACTCCTCTAACTTTAGGACTAGGATAACATTTCAAGTTCCCAGGTCAGAACTCATATCAAATCATACCAGAACCCATACTGAATAGTTCTTGAAAATCCAGGGTATTCTCCTGAGCATACACTGGTAAATGACCACATGTTCCCATTGGGAATGGTCAGAGGAATACTGCACATGTATACAGGCAGTGGCATTGCAGAATCCTGCCCAATCCTTCAATCAATGGGCTCAAAGTCTATGTACTATCTTAGATCAAGAAAGTAAGAAGGACCATGATTTTTTTCATTTTGATGGCTGAATGACTTTGTATGTAGACAAACTGAGAAACAGCCCAGATGATTCTAGAAACACCATGATAGCTTAGCCATTTCCCGGTGGTGTGATGGAATCCATTCCTATCAGTTCATAAGAGCTGATTGTGCATGTCTCTTCCCAGCCCAGCATTCAGCAAAGTCAGATTAGTAGCTTGAAAATGGTCATGGTGGGAGTATTTATACTCCATAGTTCCATATTTGGCAAATGCTACAAGTAAGGACAGTCTGCTTTTTGGAGCTGGTTGCTGCACATTTACCAGCATATCATTACCGTTGCCACAGATCCCTCATATTCAAGGCACCTTGATTTCTATTTTGACCTTGCCATGCATTACAGTAATTACATCCACCAGGCTCTGATAGTTAAGTGCAGCCACCGACCTCTATTACTCCTTAGTTCTATCATATTAATTGACACTAGGAATCCCATTTCTATGACAGCATTTCCCACCAGCAATTTCAGCTTACAGAGGAGAGCTTCTGTTAAGTTTCTCAATGATGGGAGTGCCTCCCTCATCCAAGTATTTCTTAATGTCCTAGTGAAAATGCTGTACTCTGGGCATTTTTGGAAGATATGGCTAGGTACTCAGATCTCGTGTAATGCATCCATTTTAATATTCCTGCTTTCTTGAACCTTGTGATCTCTTCTTTCTTTAATACCACACCAAGTCTAGTTTTCTCTAGGCTATTATCATATTAAAGGTTCAAGGAATCATCCCAAAAGACTGTGATGACCAGCTATAGGTGCCCTTGCCAAAATATAAATGGAACCACTCCATGCTAAAAAATACTTCCAGCTGGCCACGTGGCACATACATGTAATTCCAGTACTTGAGGGCAGCAGGTTCACGACCAAGGCAGTAACTTAGCAAGACCCTATTTCAAAATAAAAAGTAAAATAGGTCTGGGGGTATAGCTCAGAGGTAGAAGGCATCTAGGTTCAATCACTCGTAGATAGATAGATAGATAAATGATATATGATAGATAGATGATAGATAGATAGATAGATAGATAGATAGATAGATGATAGATGGATAATTTAAAAATATTTACATAGATTTCTATATTTAATGCCTACTCCCATAGATCCATTTCTACATGTTACCCTAGTTTCTGCTAGTATATACTAGCAAGGATATATAGTTTCTTTGGAATGTAATTGTTTCTTCCTGGACCAAGGATTGTACTTCTGTGCCTGCACTGTGCTGAGATCTTACCTGCTTTTTTTTTTCTGGAGGTATTAAGGAATAGCAGAAGACTTTGGAGAGAACAGTCATTATTTTGCAAGATACCTGCCTCAGGTGAAGTCATTACCTGGTCCTCAGGAAAGAGGAAGATTTTCCCCCTGGCAAGGGAAAAGGAATTGATTTTTTCCAGCTTGCAAGGTTTAGGGGAGTCTAAGGGTCCAAGATTCCTAGGTTTATCTATCCTTTTGTTTAGTCAAGGCTTCCAATATAGTGAACAAAATTCAACTCACTCCATATAATCATCAATGCTACCATATTTTTCAAGTATCACAGCCATCACGTATTTCACTATATTGCTCTATTTCTTCATCCCAGTTAACAAGAGTATTTTGATACCACTGATCATCACTACCCTTCTCACTAACAGCAATGGGACCCTTACTGTCATCAGACTCCGAGTAATCCATCTCCCATATTCCATCCTCAGAGTATACCTCCTAGGTCACTCCTGATACCAACTGTCTTAGTTGAGATTCCTCAGAAAACAGAGACTGATAAAAGACTTATGTGGCTTTACTTTGTTAGGGAGTTCCATCCCCAGGAGCAAGAAATATCAAGGGAGTGAAGCAAGGAAGAATGGAGAGTTACTAGAGGATGTTATCAATTGACAACTGATAAAGTGTGATTGATTACTGGACTTCATAGACTAGTCTTCCAAGAAGCCATGTAAACTGCACCTTAACAAAATTCATCCAAGGAAAGAATTTACCTATGGATTTCATTACCTAGTGGTCAAAGTTTTACCCCAAGGGACATTAACTCCCCTACATTTCTAGTTGTATATGTGTGGGTACTAAGCAGAATCTGGAGGTATTCCATGTCTCAGTGCCATTGGAAACCCTTGAGGCAGGAAGCTGGAGTTATATGCAGAGGTATGAGAGAGAGTACTGCTGGATTGTGTCCATGTGAGGTCAGTGGGAGCTCACATAAAGCTGGAAGCTTTAGTGGCAAATGAGATGACAGACAAGTGAGGCCAAAAGGGCATGAAGTGATACATAAGAGTATCTGATACAAGTATGTAGACTGGACTGAATTCCTCCAGAGCAGGAACCATATCCTACTCACCCTAGAATTCTAACATGATTCTTAGCACATCATTACTTTAATCAATAAATCTGCAAATGTTAATTGAATGAGTGACGTTATTTCTTTCTTTTGCAGTTGCAGAAACCAAGGCACAGATGAGGTCACTGACTTCTTCACATCCAACACATCTGAAGACTGAGGGCATGAACCTGGATTGCCATGCTAACTAGCCTTTCAGTTGGTTTTCCTTGGGAGAATTCAAATTCCACTCACCTTTTTTTGAAAAAATTTGCTTTTATTGGTGCATTATAGTCTCACATCATAATATAAATCATGTTGACAATAACATACATGCACATAGCACTTGGTCCCCCTCCCCCCATTCATCTTTTCCTAAGGAGGTTTTCAAATCAACAAGCACTCATTGTTTCACGTGAGATTTTCCAAAACACAAGACTGTTGCAATCAAAGGAACTGGTAGAAGACATAATGAACTTCAGCTGAAGTCCTTGACTGACTGGCTTCCTGTGACCTT
This sequence comes from Graphiurus murinus, assembly GCA_004027655.1. NCBI lineage: Eukaryota > Metazoa > Chordata > Mammalia > Rodentia > Gliridae > Graphiurus > Graphiurus murinus. The sequence goes on along the minus strand of PVLC010015389.1, from coordinate 17,913 downwards.
CAGACAGGGTAGTCCACAGGGGTTGGTTCCTGCAGGGCTGATTTTTCCCCCCTCGCTCCCTTTCAGATGCCCATTTGACCTCATTTTCCTCTTTGTGTGGTGGCCCAAACACAGGCTCCTCCCCTGTTCTTCTTCCTGGTCCCAGGAGCATTAATCAACTTCAACCTTCCCCAAGACCTGGCAGGGGAGATGCAGCACCTACTTCTTAATAAACTCAAACTGTCATTAACGATGAAAGATGAGTCTGCAAAAGCTTGGAGCATCCCAACTTCCCAGCTCGCCAAGCTCAGGGAAAGAAATGGCAAGGAATCCAGCGGGGAATGCCCTGCAGTACAGATCTCCATGGAAGGATCAGGAAAGTCAGCTCTTTCTCCTGTTCTCCTCCTTCCACTAAAGGCTTCCTCACTGACATCACCATGTCTGCAGCAGTCTGTCTTTTTTTCTAGCAATACAATTTGATGTGTGGTCTGTGGTGCTAACACATTCTTCTTAGTGGTGAGTAGTAGGTGGACAGTGTTTTCCAAGCTGGATATTACAGTACCATAAGTAGAAACAGAGCTCCCAAAGCCCCAGACACTTTTTTCTCCCTGAGCTAGGAAGATCAGAGGGCTCCTGTGCAGACATCCAGCAGATTCCTTGGAAGCAGACCTGTCGCATTTTGCCCACTCGCTAGCCCGCCCCGTTCATAACTGAAGCTCACTTAAGGGATGGGCCTTTGTGCAAGGTGGGGTTGTGATATCTGGAATCTGTATATGTTACTATTTAAATGCCTGGTGGTGGTGCATTGCTTATGATCCTAGTACATGGGAGACTGAGACAAGAGGATCTCAGGTTCAAAGCCAGCCTCAGCAACTTAGCGAGAACCTGTTTCCAAATAAAATAGGTCTGGGGGTATAGCCCAGAGGAAGAAGGCCCCTGGATTCCATCTCCAGTACCACAAAACAAACAAACAAGCAAATAAATAAATGCCTGGGATGCCAGTTACTCTCTAAACCTTTTCCCCTCCCCCATCCCTTTCACCATGCACTGGCAATAATAACTATGGCTTGCAGAGACATTTTAAAGGGCAGGGCATATTACAGATATTGTTTCATTTCACCTTCACAAAAATCCTATTGATAGATTGTTTTTTTTTTACCAGAAGGAGAAATTTGAGATCTAGGAAGGCTGAATGCTTTGTAAAAAGTCATGTAGCTGGTGACTACAAGTGGCAAAGTCAAACTTGAGTTGAGGTCTTCAGATCTTAAATTCCAGTCTCTTTCCACCACTACACCTCTACATTTTAGGCAAATTAGTCAGTGGGCAAACGTTTGTTGAGCATCTGCTATGTGCCAGGTTCCATGCTAGTAACCTTCATGTCCACCTAATCATGATCTTGTTTTACAGAGAAGGAAACTGAAGCCCTGGTTTGTTCACTTTGCAAACCTGGGATTTGAACCCTTTTTAACAGTAAGACCCTTTCTTCCTACCCTATTTCCCTCCCTGACTCTTTCAGTCTCTCTCTTCTTCCCCAATTACTCATGTATTGATTCAGCTAAGGTTAGAATCTTAGTAATCTTAAGAGATAATTTATGCATTGTGCATACCCCAGTATTTGGCACACCTGAGGCATTTGAATTACGTTATTCTGCGCCTCCCTTCACCTTCTCTCCCAAACCATGTAGAGAAGTTTTTGTTTGTTTTTAGTTACTACTAAAAACCCCCTCCCTGGTAGACAGAAACATGTTAGCTTTTCTAGTCATATGGTGGAGAGAGATGCTGTGTCTTGAACTTGGCCATACTGCTTGAGGAGAGGTATCCTGGGCAGTCTAGCCCAGCCCCTTCAGGGACACTTGGAAGAGCTGACTGCACTGTGTCAGCACTGGGGTCTCCTTTCTGGTGAAATTAATGAAAGGAGAAACTTTACAGGACCTTCACATACAGGCTTTGTTTTCCCCTTCCTTCTTGTTTTGCAAAGACAGGCCCCTGCTGGCCTTTTATTAAGCCCAAGGAAAACTTAACACACACACTTGCTGCAAACCACCTTGCTTTTTACCTTGCATCAAATAACCTCCCCCACTCTGGAGATTTGCGTTCCAATCCCTGCAAAGGAGCAGCCAGAGGAAGCAGGATATTGAGTCTCATTAAGTTTCTTTGCTGTGTCAGTCGTCTTTCCCAGAGGGGGATGTAATACTCTCTTCATAATACTCAGCCCCTCTCACAAGTTGGCAGCTTCTTTCTCTCAACTTATATTCTTGGCTACGAATGTGTTCACAGGGATTTTTTAAAAGCCTCCCAAATACCTGTTTACAGACTTTCTTGGAGCGTTTCTGAGATGTTGTGGGGGCTATGAAGTCAGACTGCTCTTGCTAATGAGACTCTGGCTCAGAGCCTCTCCCAAACATCCAGTTTGTGTGGTATGTGTGTGGCGGGACCCCAGCTCTGCCCCATTCCACTCCCCTGCACTCATCCCCATTCTCTGCCTGTCTCCACCAGAATTGGTGGTATCTGCCTCCACTTCGGCGCACAGCCTCCCAGGGATCAGACTACACCGCATCTCCCCACTTGGCTTCAGACTTTCAGGAGCACTTTGTCCAATCCTAAGAGCATCTATGGCTTTGATGTTCCCCTGGGTCTCCCACAGCTCTCTTTATCTCCATTAAGAATGTAAAGAGAAGCCTGGAGTGGTGGTGCATGCTCCTAATCCCAGCATTTGGGAGGCTGAGACCAGAGGATTCCAGTTCACGGCCAGCCTCAGCTACCTAGTGAGGCACTCTGCAACTTAGTGAGACCTTGTTTCAAAATAAAGAATAAAAAAATAGGGCTGGGGATATAGCTCGGAGGTAGAATGCCCCCGAGTTCAACCCCCAGTACTGCAAAAAAAAAAAAAAAAAAAAAAAAGGTTCCTGAGTTTTGAGATTTCTGTGTTTTGATGACTTTTGTGATGTCAAGTGTTGGACCCTGGTCTTGGAGGTTTTCCTGAAATAATAAAATAATGAGTCCTTTGCTTATCACATTCTATAATAACCCCATAAAGAAAATGCTAGGGTTGTCCCTATTGTGAAGATGGGGAAACTGGAACATAGAGATGTTAAATTACTTTTTCAATGCCACATAAAGTAGGAAGTGGTCGAGCTAGGATTGTAAGGCAGAGACTCACACTTTGGCATCAGCTTCTCTGGAGAAGGAAGCCTCTGGCTTGCTGTGCCTGGTTTTTAGGAGCCCTGTGTGAATCACCACTCACTCCCATCTTAACATCCTCATTTCCCCTTGCTTCCTATTGTAGGGATTCTGCTCCCCACCCTCCATCACAACCACACTGCTCCCTCTGCCCTTCCATGTTCACTCATCTGCTAACTCTTTCTTGAGACCTTCCTTTCTTCTTCCACCCCAACTGAGATACCACTTTGCTGTTTTCCCAAAATTGTTCCTATTCCATCCTGCCCAAGAAACGGGTCTTACCCAGTGCTGCTCATCTCCTCATTTGGATTTATTTGTGGCTCCCCTGGGGGTGGGGGGTAAGGCAGGTGGAAAATCAGCTTGGCTTTTAGGTGAGTGACACCAGAGACCACACTTCAGAGAGAATCTTTCTCCAAGATGGGAAATCCCCCTTCTTGTCCCAGGAATCTATTCTTGTATTTCCTCATTCATTTCTCCCATGAATGTGAATTTTCTATGAGCATGGCACTGTGTTAAGATTGTATAAATGCTAATATGATAAGATTCAGTATTTTCTCTCAACATACTTGCAGTCTAGTTGAGTCTATGATGCATGCAAATTAGAGTGTGAGGAAGCCAGTCACCTGGCTCTCAATAGAGACATCATGTTAGTGCTCAGTTTCTAATATGGGAGAGATCACCTAGGGTAGGGGCAGGAATGTAAGGTCAAATGTCAGAAGTAGCATTTGAGCTTGACTTTGAAGGATGTGTTCATTTTGAAGGTAAGGGTTTCAAAGCTAAGAGACAGCATGGAAAGCAATGCAGAAGGAATATATGGAACTGTATAATGCAACTTGGGTAAGGTAAACACAAAATAAGAATGGAAATGTAAACTGTGGTCAAAATAGAAATAACCTTACAAATGAGAGAGCATATTCAAGAATGAATCATAAAAGCATAGGACATAGTTTAGTGGAAGAGCACTTGCCTAGCACATGCAAGGCCCTGGGTTCAATCCCAAGTGCCCCCTGCGCACACACACAATTAGAGAATAAAGAGTCTGGATTTTATAGTATATCAATGGAGAGCTTTTAAAAGTTTTTAAGGTGGGGAGAGAAATGATCAGAAGTAACTCCAATAACCAGGTAGAGGAGTTGAGATGTTAGGCAGCTATTATACAAATAAGCAAGACTTTGCAGAAATCTAAGCAAAGGGATAATGGCCTAAGCAAAGGCTACGACAATAGAATAGACAGGAAAGGATAAATGTGAACGACATTTCACTTGTAGATTAAATGAGATTTGCCACCTGATTGTATAAAGAGAGGGAATAGGTAAAGATAAGTTCAGGACAATAGAAATAGGGAATAAGAGGAAATGGAGATTTCTATAGATGGGGCTGTGATAGAATTGAGAATATCAGTTGGTATCTGTCAGCTTTGAAGAACCACCAGTGCAGTCATTAGCACATAGTTTGGAAAAGTGGCAGAAGATGGAGCAGCATAGGTCTGCTGGTCTCTGGGAGACAGGGTAACCTGAGCCTTTATGGATTCGGGTATTACCTTCCACTCATGCCAAGGACAGATATTTTTTAATGTGCTTCTTACCCAGGCAAAAGTTTATTTGTTCCACAAGCACCATTGTCTCATGTTTCTGCCTCAGTTTAAAGATATTTTTTCTTCCCAGAATCCTGAACCATAGGGGAAGAGGAAGCTCCTGGACAGAGATACTGATACTTGGTCCTTCCTCCAGCTCCCACTCACACTGTTCTTTTTTCCTTTTTCTCTCTTCCTCCTCCTCCTCTTCTTCTTCCTCCCCCCCTTCCTTCTTCTCTTCTCATCTCCTTTCTTCTCTTCTGCTTCCTCTCCCTCTTCCTCATCCCAGGGACTCATACATGCTAGGCAAGTACTCTATCTCTCAACTACATCCTTGGCCATACTGTTTTTCTTCATGATTCTCATGAACTGACTTTTCCAATGTACTTGGAAGAAAATTCATCCTGCTTTATTAATTAGATTCAGAGCCTCTGACCTTTCACCAGGAAAGTTCAGAACTAGGATCATCCATTTGCTCTCTGCTGACACTGATGGCCTTGATACTGGTTGGAACGAGAAGGGGCTTTCCTTGATGAGTTGTTGTCCTATAATAAAGTGAACATAGTATTGAGTTTCCAAGCATGCTCAGTTAGGAGTAAATCTTTACCAAATGTGCTTTCTGGTCATTACTCATTCCTCTGTCTTTCAGTAAGTCCTTCTATATTTCTGGCACCTTTGAGGTGTGTCAATGAATTCTCCAGGAGTTGAGAACCAAGACAGGCAAGGAAGGAGAAGAACAGAAGGGAAGAAAATCTATTTATTTTCCCTTTCAACAGCAATTGCAACCATTTTTCAGACATTCCTCATTCATGAAGAATGCTCACAGGTATTATTTCTTTTGATACTCAATCCATGAGGGGAAAAATAAGTCCAAAGCATTTGCTGATCATCTACTAGAATAGGCTCAGGAGATATGAAGATTCATAACATACAGACCTGTCCCACTAAGAGCCCAAAATCTTGGTAGGAAAGACAAGTATGTCATAAAAAGGTAGGATCCTGTTTAAAACCCTACAAGATTATGTTTAGAATCTGAACAAAGACTCATCTCTCTGATATGAGAGTCTTCAGAAGATGGGCTGCTCCTTAGTAGGATTTTGAAAACAGAAAATAAAAATGAGATTGAGGACATTCTAGGCAGACGATACACAGGTGAAAGGCATGTAACGACATGGTGCATTTATATTGCTATGAGAAGTTCTGCCTTGCTGAAGAAGAGTTGAGATGCTTCAGGATTGGTAGGAGGGACAGGTAATCTCCAGAAGGGGCAGGCAAGTGCTAACCATGACTCCATATGGTACCTTGCAGGCTGCACTAAGGAGCTTGTTCTTTATCCTGAAAGCCAAAAGAAGACAATGAGAACTTCAAAAAAATAACCTAACTTTACATTTGCAGGTTTGAAAGATATGAGTTCTGTTTGGGGGTCTGTTAAATTTGAAGTCCTATCTAAACTGATTAAATGTAGATATATTTAAATTAAACTATCCAATAGGGATATACAGGGTTGGAACTCAGGGAATGTTTGGGGAGGAAATAGAAAGAGAGGAATCATCACATGAGTGGTGGTTGAACCAACATAAAGGACAAGCTCCCCCAAGGAGAGTGTGTGGGGTCAAAGACAGAGTTCTGGACAACACCCTGGAGCTATCAACATTCAAAAAGTGAGCAGAGGAAGAAAAACTTCTGTGAGAGCAGAAAAGTCCAGAGCTTTTGAGGCTAGCAAAGATAGATGAGGGTCAGAAAAGTCAAGGAACATTTTAAGAAGGGGTGTGGTCAAATGTACGGAAGTCAAACAAACTTATAGACTGGAAGTAGTTCCCTCAGCTCAGCAAATATAAAAATCTGTTGATGGGAATAGTCTTAGTGGAGGACTGTTAGGCAAAAACCAGCATGAAACAGATTGAGAAATAACTGAGAGAAAAGAATTGGAGGGAGTGATTGTAGTCTTCTCTTTCAAAAATGGAACTGTACAAAAAAATGGGGAACATTGAATGAAGGGAGTTTTTCTTGGTTTATTTTAAGGTGTGAGAGACTTGAACATGTTTGTGTGACTATGAGAAAGAGCCAATCTTAAAAAGAGAAGGTGAAGACACAAGACAGAAAGGAAACAATCAGAGAAGGCAGTGCGTAGAGGTTGGGATAAGATCCAGAGCACAGGAGGAGGGGCTGTTCTTCCTCCATGGAGGGTGGAAAAGGGTAAGGCCATTGACAAGATAATAGTTGTAAGAGTAGAGGGAGGAGAAAAGGAAATGAAATCGATCTTCTGTGACCAAGCACGAGCTAATTGGGTGAAATCACATTACAACTCTTTGACCCGGCATTATTGGGATGAAAATCTCTATACAGCAAAAGCTTTCCAAACTCTGGCTAGCAGCCCACATATATGACAAAGCCAAATAATGTGGTCAAAGAATGTAGGTAATTCTTAGAAATAGTATCAAGGAAATGTTGCCAATAATGGAAGAGTGCTTCAAAAGGAAAACACAGATGATTTCCAGATAGTAGCTAGAATTCTAAGAACTGTATAGATAGATAGCCTTAACCCCACATCTCCCAATTCTTCCCCAAGCTCCTGAACTGTTGACTTAAACATTAGCTGTAGTGAAGCACACTATCAGAAAGGCTGACTAGACAGTCTGATGCTTCATGGATGGATGTTAGAAAGCACACATCGTGGCCATCCCCTGGCCTTAACAGTCCTCCTGTTCTTACTGGAGGTCCTCTCTGGGGATCAAGTCAGGGATCAGACACTGAAGAACGAATTAGGCACAAGCAGAGACCTTCTCAATTTACATTGGTTTCTGTCCCCAAGAGTTAGAGGCTTTGTGTATCCTCCTGAAAACTGCACCGATTCTGTGCCGGAGGGTGAAGGTGGATTGACTTTGCCACCTGCAGCTGCTGTCTTTCACTCTTTTTCTCTTTCATGGCAAGTAGAGTTTCTTTTCTCTTTCGGAAATGCAACTTCCTAATCTCTATCCTTTGTCTGCCATGAAAACTCACCTTCAGCATAAGATCTGAAATTACATTAGTCGCCTTCACCTTCATGTAACTGTAAGGAACTGTGTTTACTCTCTAAGGGATATCATTACACAGAGTCTTTACTTTTAATTGTATTAAGGCTTTGATCACTGTTAGAAAGGTTTGGGCCTTCAGAAGTAGATGAGGGCTTGGGAGACTGAAACCTTTCTTGGCACATTCCTCTAAGAATGGTTGTCTGGTTCTGCCTGGAACTGTAGACCCTTCCTGTGAATGGGACAAATGGGGGTCACTTGGGGTCATCCACACCCAGGTGTAAACCATGAGGACTTAGCCTTTGTGACAACTCTTCTTTCCTTCATACAACCTTTGTTCTAAACTCCCAAATCTTCCAGAAGCAGGGCAAATTACCCAGACACTTTTCTGGAGTGATAGCCCATAAATGACCAGAGCTTTTGAGGATTCCTATCTCTGGCATCCTGCAACTTTTCTTCTGTATGGTTCTTCACTGGTGGAAGAGCTGATTTAGCTTAAATACTTGGAGAGAACTTAGATTTCCGTTAACAGAAGTAGCCTTATTTTTATGGGCTTCTCCTAAATCCTAATGGCCATGCTTTTTCTACTGTCCCCTTGTGAAAGCCTGTGGAAGTTGGATGGTCCTGGCTCTCTAACTGCACCTGAGCACCTTCAGATACCTGTAATTCAGGTGTTGGAGCAGTGGCTTTGTGTGGACCATTTCATTCGAGCTTCCTCTTCAGACAAACAACTGTGTCTTGGAAAAGTCTCGTGTCTCTAACCTTGTCCCATGCATACTTCTATGTCAAGAAATGAAAAATTAGAGCTGACATCATGTGGATTATTTATGTGGATAAAATCCCACCAGGATTCTCATGATGTACAACAGGCACTTGCTATTCTGCTCCTCTGGCTCTAGGAAAACCAATTGCAGTTGACACAGTAATCAGTTGCCCCTGTGAACATGTTCCTTTAAAATTCTTCAGAGACTCCAGTGGAAAGACCATGGAGCTTTGAGCTCAGGGTCCAGCCCCTAACATGCTGTGACTCTGTATCCCTAGGACAAACACTAAAATCAACATCTGAAGGAGAATCTCAGTTATTTCACCCCTCCTAAAGAAGACTTGTCTCTCTGTCCTTGAAGGGGACTTTAGCACCAGGACAGCCAAGAATGATGGAGAGCCTGCCCCAAAAAGTGAGGCCTTAGGGAAAGAAACTCACACAGAGAAGTAAAGATATTTAAAAATATCTTTTCCTGATTATAAAAGTGATATATACCCACTGAGGAAATTTGGGAAACAAAGAAAGGCATAAACAAGAAAATTAAAATGACTCACCATTCCTCTACCCACGTAATTCTGGTATATTTTCTTTGAGCCCTTTACATGTTTTAGAGAATGGAAGCATATCACATGTACAATGTTATGTCTGGATTTTTATACTTTGTATTATACCATGAATGTAACCAGTTTGATTATAATGCCTCAAACTCGTCTGGCATATAAGCATGGAATACTCTTATTTTTCCAATAATTACTCACTACTGTGCTATGTCAAATCCTCCTCTCTTGCTAAAAAAAAAAAAAAAATACGCCCTTGACAACAGCTCAGTCCAATTCTGTAACTTTTCAGCCACATTCAGTTATTAAAATGGTCTCATTTTGTTTATTAAGCCTAGTCTTTAACATTACAAAAATTCAACTTAGACCTGGTTTCAAAATAAAGAATAAAAAATAGGGCTGGGGTATAGCTCAAAGATAGAACGCCCCTGAGTTCAATTCTCAGTACTGCAAAAACAAAAACAAAAACAAAAAACATTCAATCTCTTACTCAGTTGATTCAAAGCTTTGCTCAGATCTCCTTCTACTCCCAAGGGGTGGGCTTGCAGCTTATAATAGAAAGCAAAGGTGGGGTGGAGGGCATTGTCTGTCCCTTCTCACACATCACGTGTCTCTTAACTGTCCTTACCCTCTGCTGTAGAGGGATACACAGGGGACAAAAGGAAAAAAAAAACAAAAACAAAAAACAAACAACAATGACTGCCTTTGGTAAGTTGCTTCCCATTACTGTTGGTCATTTCCACTACTCTGGCTCTCAGTCTTTGGGTCTATAAAGATGGGCAGGGACTCAACAAGTCCTACTGATGAGGGGCCCATCCCCATGCTACTCATTTTTGTCACCAACTTCAGCACCCCATGCTACATTCATAAAACCTCAGTGGCCCTACTATGTGGTCGGTGAGTACAGGAAATATCTAGAGGGCGCTGAAAGTGGTTGCCCTTGCCCTTCATCACTTAGACACTCTGCAGTACCTTCTCCCACAGTGTTGTCCCCAGACATGGCAGAACCTGGAAATGAGCGAGGGGCTCTTCCTCTTGGAGATATCCCTAACACGTATAAGCTAATCTCTTGGGATCCTCTCTTTGGCTTGAAACTGATATGGTACATTTTCACCATCTTTTCTTCCATGGAGAGAGAAAGAGGAGAAAAATTTTCTTTACAAATACTGTTTTCCCTAAAAAGGTAACTTTGTTTTAAATCTCCATGATATAATGCTACCAAAACAGTTCAACTTTTCTCAACTCTGTCAGTATAAGTCTGAAGATTAAGAATCAGATCTCTAGCCAGGCGTGGTGGTGCACTCCTGTAATCGCAGTACTTGGGAGGCTAAGACAGAAAATTTTCAGGCTTGAAGCCAGCCTCAACAATTTAATGAGACTCTGTTTCCAAATAAAAATATAAAATAAAATAACATAGAGCTGGAGGAACAGCTTGGAGATAGAACAGACTTGGGTTCAATCTCTAGCACCACACACACAAAAACAAAAACAAATAAATAAACAAAAAAGATCTCCTTTAAACCTAGCCACTGAAATATTTGTTTTCAAAATGCTGTAAACTTCACTAATTCCCAAGAGCAAAAGTCTCAATCAATATCATTGAATCATAAAGCTATCTTGAAAACATCTTTTTATGCCTGTTTTATTCTATCATATGAATTATCATATTATTAAACATTTAGGTTCTAATTTTATATTATAAACAATGCTGTGATAAACATCTTTGCTCACATTGTGGGTGTTTTTCTTAGGATTATGGCCAATAGTTCTTAAGCACATCTTATATTTTAGCATTTTGTTAAACACTTTACAAGCATTGTCTTATTTAATCCTGACAGAGCATAGATACAATCATGGGTGATATATATACAGAACTGATTCATTTACTGAACAATAGCATGGACCTCCTAGTATAATGCCAGACAGTTCTCATTCATCTCTACCTTCTTGAGAGTGGTGCACTGCACATGTTCTGAAACTTGCTGCATGGTCATGTGCCTGGGTGGAGGCGGGGCAGGGCAACTCTCCACCCAGGGTGAGGACAGCCCTCATGCCAACATTCCACTCTGGGCCTTAGGTGCTCCTTCTTTCCAGGACTCCAGTATAAAGTGCAGGCTATGCAAAGTCATCAGAAAACATCTCAGGAGTTCCAGGGGAAGGCCCTCTCCAAGGTGCTGAAACCACAGCGCATACTACATATGCACGAGAAAGGATCCCTGACACTGTATTTGGTCATCACTTGATCCTCTGAAGGATCAGCAGGATGGATGCTTTATCTCCTAATAACTGCTTAATTACAGAAGAGAAATGAGCTCCTGAATTTTCCTCCTTTCTTGGATGCAGGGTGATTAGCTGTAGAAGTAGCATTCATGCCATCTGTGGAGTGGCCCAACCTTCCTGAAGATGGGAAGTGAGAAAGGCCCTGAATATATCTCAGTCTTTGAAGCCCCTGGCTAACACTGTGCTAGTTACAGATGTGGAGAAGGCACAGAGGCATGGGATATGTTTCAGCTGCTCCGAGTAATCTTTTCTTCTGCTATGATGTGGGTCTTGATGCCTCCAAAACCTTATGTGTTGAAACCATGCCCCCAGTGCAGCAAGGTTCAGAAGTGGGGCGTGACTGGAGGAGTGTGTCATTGGGAATGAGGATTTTGGAACCTTATAGTCCCGTGGGGCCCCTCCCCTTGTGCTCTCTGCCTCTGGCTGCCACACCAGAGAGGTTTCCCTCCACCTTGCACTCTGATCCTTTGATTCCTGCCTTGGAGTTGGCTGATGATGGACTAAACCTCTAAACTCTGAACCAAATAAACCTTTCCTCCTCTAAGTTGTACTTGTCAAGCATTTTGGTCATAGTGATGGAAAGCTGAATAAAACATCTTCCTGTCTACCCAACATTAAATCTTTGTTTTCTTCTATTGGGAAAACAACAACATTTGGACAAGAGGCAGGCATTATAGTAGTTAAAAATTGGAGTCTATCCTAGCAGAGTCTCAGGTTTGAATTTCAACTGTAATAAATTTAGTTAACACAGTTGCTACCTTGGTGTCCACATTTAGGACTGACATAGGTTATTTGAGACTCAGTCATACCCTCTCACCTTTGGCCTAGTTTAAATTTCCTTCCCTGTGTGGTCGTTTGCAATACTACCTGTTTATTTCTCAGTTCACCATCCCCAAACCCAACATACCCATAGCTACTGACTGAGATCAAACCTAATGGTCAACACTAGTTTTGTTTTAAACTAGCCAATTCACAAACCTCACAGGAAAACCTAAATATAATGCCATGGACCAACATAGTCCCATAGGTTTCTCTCTCTCCCTTTCTCACTTTCCACATGGTCAAGCTCCCTGCCACCTATCACCCCTTGCTCGGCACCTCTAATCTTTCTGGGAACAGTGAGTATTAAATATCTTCTTTTTCATGCATTCTGGTTTCACCTCCTCACCTGCTACACACACCTACACCTAACTTCCTCTGGTCAGGGCTCTCCTAGGGATTGTCTGTATTAGCTTATGGATACTCTCCACAGACAAATCTTTAGAGGAAATGAGAACAAAACCATAGGAAAAATTGCAACAGGATCACTATATGTATCACAGGATTTGAGGTATCTCCAAGCAAAAGAAAACAAAACTGCAGTGTAGGGTTGATGCATCCCCTCACCCAAGCCATTGAGGACCCAGGCTCCTTTGGTCTTCTGCTATACTTTGCTGTTGTGTGGTTTCTATCCTCTGAGTTGCAAAGTGAATGCTGCAGCTCCAGGCTTCACGCCCATGGTTCAGGCAGGATGAATAGTCAAGGAGCATGGTAGATAAGTCTGTCTCTTTTAGAAAAAAAAATGTTCCAGGAGATGCACCCAGGAACCTTGACTTACATCATGCTGTAAGAAAAAGTATGAGAGACAACATTTTAGCTTTTTAATCTCTATAGTAAGGAAGGGCAGAGAGACACCAGTTGTAAATACCTGTTATCTTTCTAACCTTCGTAGATGATGTTGCTTACCTTGTAGAGTTGTTTCAAAGATTAATTGTGATGGTGTATGATAAATCCTTACCATGCCTGTCATATCATAAACCCTCAAACATTTTTATCAGTATGCTAGATCAATGTTAGATCTGGCCACGAAGAGAAAGAAATATACAATTCAGAGCAGAGTCAGAGCCTCTCATCCTAGGATTTCTCACTTGGTTGGAAGCTCATCTGAATTCTGAGAATGGATACTGCTAATCTCTATTCACTGATAGCAGATAGCAGGAATCAAGAAACTACCCCAAATCATGACCCCTCTGCAGTGGCAGGTATCACACATAAAATACTTAAGAATGCACCCTGATTTGGCATGGTGTGTGTGTGTGGGGGGGGGAGAGACGGCCTGACTCACTGCCACAATTGTGTCCCTGAGAGAGAGTGAGAGAGAGAAAGGGGTGGGGGGAAGGAGAGAGAGAGAGAGAGAAAGAAAGAGAGAGAGAGAGAGACGGTCTGACTCACTGCCACAATTATGTCCCTGAAGGACCATGAGTTAAGGAATTTGGTCAACATCTATGAATGCAGAGTTGGTGGGTCTGGATGTGTGGCCTCATTCTGTCACATACCATCAATATGACCTCAGAGTAAACCTCCTTGGACTTCAGTTTACTCATCTGCAAACTGAATATAATGTCTTCTCCATCTCACAAGGTTTTGGATATCGAATGCGGGAGTGACAAAGGGGGAGGCTTAGTGACCTTCATAAAGGAGAAGAAGCCTTCCTCCTATGCATACATTCTCCTAAAGAGACCCAACTACTTCCTACTCCTTAGATCTGGGGACGTAGTCCTGAGGCCAAGAGTGCATTTGTCTTCCTCCCCTCCTCTCACTCTGTCACTGCTGCTCTGGAACATTCATGCTCCAACTCTCTCTAGCATAAGACTTAACTCCTGTGCATTTCACTAGAGGACAGGAATGACTGCTGGTGCAGGCAAGAGAACATTAGTTTTTTTTGAGTCCTAAGATATGCAAGGCACTGTGCTCGATGTTCTACATACAGTATATATTTTAGATTTCAAACACCCTTTTCATATATATGTTTTATATGTTTTTCATATATACATATACTTTACAATGAGAAAAACACGGATAAAGTTAAGAAAATTGCACATGGTTTACAGCTGGTAACTGGCTAGCATTGGGATTGAAACCAAGCTCTTCAGCCAAGGAGATCATAGAGTATCAGAGCCTGGTGCCATGGCACATGACTATAATCCCAGCAACTCTTGAGGTTGAAGCTGGACGATTATAAATTTGAGGCCAGGCTGAACAACTTAGTAAGACCCTGTCTCAAAATAAAAAAAATAAGAAAGGCTGGGGGTGCAGCTTAGTGCTCTTGGAGAGAGAGAGAGAGAGAGAGAGAGAGAGAGAGAGAGAGAGAGAGAGAGTTGTCATAAAGTATCAACCAGGAGACAATTTGTCCCACATTTTCACCTTGTAGATGATAATTCTAAGGGCTGGGGCAGTGGTATGACTTGCTCAAGGTCACATGATGATATCAGCTGGGCTAGGACTGGATTCCAGATCTCCGAATAGCTAGATTAACAATTCTCCCACTGTGTGATCATGCAGTCCCAATGGTGGCACCTCAGAAATCAGCTGAGAGGTGGCAGTGGATTCTCAGGGCAACAGGATCCTTTCCCACCACACATACCAGGAAACCATGTGGCAGGTGGTATAGTAGTTCTTATTGGACTGAATATTAATAGAGATCCTTCCACTCCCTTTGAAAATGTATCTCCTTAGAAAGGCCCCTACCAAGAGCCTCGCTTGGGCCTCCAGTGGGGAACTGGCAGAAGGAGGTAGAGAGAGGGGAGAATAGAAGAAAAATGAAAAGCAAGAGAGAGAAAAACAAGGCAAGGAGAAAATCAATGCCTCATTGCAAGCAGGTGGGAGCTGTGGTTGTGATGAATATTTACTGTGCAGTGGTCTAATGATTTTAGAAATGTTTTTCTGACTGTACTGAGTGCTTGTGGGATTGTTTTTCAAGAAATAAAATACATTAAAGCTTAGTCATTAAGAGCTTAAAGGCGGAGGGAGTGCAGGCTCCAAGCCCATTAGCACACCCTGTAGTTAAGTAAGGGCCTCGTTCCTAATGCATTTTTAATTTATTCTGTTTTGTAAAATAAAACTTTAAACGGCTTCTTGCACCATCAGATTTGCAGGCGGCTCCCAAGCCTGTCCCCAGCTCAGCTGTGGGTCCCGGTACTCTCCTGCCCTGGCTCGCAGGTTGTCAGGCCCAGTTCAGCTCTTTGCAGAACCCTGGCCCAGTTTCTGGCTGCCCAGGAAGTGTCCAGTACTGCTGGGATTATTCCTAGAAACAGAAGTAAAGACTGAAGGTGATTTGGTGCCTTAGAAAACCTGTGGGTAGATGAGGGAAGTGAGGCCCTGGGAACAGGGACCTGGAACCAAGGGATTCGTCCTCCTGACGACACTGGAGATGCCAGGAGAGCATTCCTGCCCAAAGTGGGAAAGGGGCAGCATGAGCTCCGCAGAGCTGGAAATGCATCTGCTCGTCTAATCCTCTCATCAGAAAGAGACACTATTTTTAAAAATTATTGTTACTTAAGTGAGAGAATTGTGACCTAGGACGGCTAAGTCCCCTGGCCAGGCAAGGATTGGCAGTAAGTGAGTGTTCACTTTCCAGTCGGGTTAGTCTGACTCCAGAGCCAGATGATGGAGAAGGCAGGAATGGGTTAATAAGATGGTTACCTAAGGATTTTTTTCAAACACTGCTTCTATAGTGAATTTCAAGTGAGGCTTAAAACTTGCATCGACTCCTAAAAAAGACAGCAAAGCTACTTGTCTGAGGTACAGCTTACTAAGAGGATTTGGACTTTCCCTTCTATTTTTCTTCCCTGCTAATTCCTTCCTGTAAATCTATTCCTTTCTTCTTTCGGGTGCCTACTCAAATATTTCTTCAACACAAAGGTCTTACCTGACCACCCCACCTCAAAGAGCTCCCCCCCCCACACACAGGAAACAGCAGACAATGGGATATCCTCCCTTCTAGTTTTCATCTTCCTCCTCCTCATCCTCCTCCTCCTCCTCCTTCTTTTTTCTTCATTGTAGAATTTTCTGCTATATTTACTTACTTATTTGCTAATCTTTGGTCTCCTTCACTAGACTGTGGACCCTGTATGGACAAGCATTTCACCTCTTCTGTTATATCTGGAAGAGTATGTGTCTAGCACACAGTAGGTGCTCAGTTAGTAACTGTTATATGGACAGGTAAGCTTCCTAACTCTGGGACCCATCTCTCTTTCTTGCAGTTAACTGTTGGCAATTCGTGGGTGAGAGTAACTGATCGGTGACAGCTTGAGAAGATGGTACAAGAAGTTGGTATTTCCAAGGGTACACACCATGAAAGAAGAATCTGTAAGGTGCCTCCAAGATTAACCAAATCAATTATCATCTTAGAGATAAAGAGGCCAAATGGAGAGGTAAAGTGATTTTCTCAATGTCACAAAGCTTATCAAACCAAAGTTCTTGATTCTCTTTCCACATGCCAGGCAAGCTGTGCCACTGGAGGTTGGGACCCTAATATCTGATGTCATGGGGACATCTTGGAGATCTATGAATCCCTCAGTATTTAGGGGAAACCTGCGTCAGTTCGCCAATTGAGAAATGTCATCAGGTTAGGAGAGGTAGGAGGCTGAGACCCTTGCTGAACCAGGCATAGATATGCAGGCTATATACCCATTCTCCATCTCTGCTTGCTAAAACCACCTAACAGAGTCCACGCACCTGACTGTGGCCATGAGTACAACAGGAAGCTGCTTTCTTGGCATGATTTTTGAGGCTCTGGGAAGGACCCCTTACTCCATCTTTGCTTTTCCAGAAAGCCTGAAGGTCCTCTAGCAGAATACCACAGCTGTGATGAGAATAAGGCACACTTTCTGGGAGAAGGGGAAACGCACTAACTTGAAGTCCACTAAAAGAGATAAGTGACCAGCAGATCCCTCCGAAGCAAGAGGTGAGCCTGCTCCTGGCACAGTGGGAAGAACATTCTCACAGCAAACCTCAGCCTGCACCAGCTCCCTAGGGCTTCTCCTGCCTCTCCAAAGAGGATGCTGCTGTTACCCATCACCACGCTTAGGCACCTGGGAACATCTGGCTGCCTCAGACGAGCCACTCCCTGGAATCAGACTTCTGGATTTGCAATTAACTGAGAGGAAGAACATACACATTTGTTAAGCACCTGTATGCATCCAACAGTATGTCAGCTACTTTCACACAGTCCTTCAGCCCAGAAGACAAATGAGATTATTCCAATTAAAAGAGTTGGGAAGCCCTAGGCTCGGAGAGGTACATAAGCTTGAGCTGGGGTACACAAACCTCGCCAATCCAGACAGCTCTGACCCTCTGGCATCAGGTGGGGCTGCTTTTTGGACTGTGGTGAGTGGGTGTCAAAGAAGCTGGCCCCCCTTCTGAGGTTTTGACTACAAGGAGTATCTCAGGGGGTCATCTCAGGGCACATCTTCCAAGGAGCCTGTCTGTGGGCTGCAAAGCAAAAGCCATTTCCATCCCTGGCTTGTTGCTGTCATGGTGATCCATGAGGCCAGCTCAGGACCTGCATACCAGCTCCCTGTTCTGGAAAGATGCATAGTAATGGGTGAGATTACCAGGCCTAACTTAATTTCTGTTTTTAATCTTCATTACTGAGGAAAGCAGACCTTCAGAGTTTCTTTTCCCCAGGCCATGGAGTGAACATCAGCCCCAAACAGACCTAGTGGCCTCTTCCTTCTTTCCAGGGCCACCTGGAAGGAATTGTCTCCAGGGATAATGCAAGTATCTTCCTCCTCACCTTTTAATAAAAAA
>PVLC010015388.1:0-37469 GCA_004027655.1 Graphiurus murinus | reverse complement strand
ACGCCCTAAAGCACATGATGTAATTACACAATCATATCAAGGTCACTCACCGAAGTGAACCTGAGGGGGAGGGAAGGGGAGGGGATTGGGGTGGGAATTGGGGAAGGGGTCAAATGAGAATTGTGTGCAAATATGTTGTTAACAACTCGTACTTAACAAAGATGTATGCTATATTGCACGAATTACTACAATAAAAAATATATATAAAAAAAGAAAGTTCATTATACACATACTCTCATCACTAGAGACAATAAGTGCTACAGGGAAAAGCAAAAGAGCAAGAAAGGGGAGAATCAAACTCAAATGAGAAAATAAGAAGCCAGGCCTGGTGGTATATGCCTGAAATCCCAAGTACTCCAAAGGCTCAGATAAGACTGTAAATTCACATCCAACGTGGGTAACTTACTGAAACCTTTGTCTCAAAAATAAAAAACTTCAAAAAAGCTGGGGATATATATAGCACAGTGTTAGTTGGCACTTGTATAAGTTTCCTCAGATTGATTCAGTTGTCTCAATGAAATTAGGATATTATCAGTCAAGAATTAGAATGAATAGGTATAAGATAGTTACTAGAAGAAGGACAGAAGGAATGAACTATGGAAGCATAGGATTATTGTCAAATGTGTCCTTATGGTTAAAGTGAGTCCAGTCAGCATAGTTGTGTTTTTCACCAATTAAGCAGAAAATTTAATTTAAGTAGACTCAGGTTTTGTAAAATAAGAGCAATTAAGTGAGGTGGGGCAAGGGTGTTAAGGAAGTTTCTAAGGAAATGATTATAGTGAAGGACTATGGGTTTCAAGCTGGATAAGAAAGTGAAGTGGATATGTGCTCATGAAGGACATGAAAAGGCGATAGTGTCAATGATTAGCAGGTCCTGATGGAATTAGAGAATTACTAAAGACACTAGAGGAAGTGAACTAGAAAGAGAAGAGAGGTGAAATGATGGAGGAGAGAGAGTTGTAGGTAATAACAAAGGCCAAAGTATGGCTTTGGAACTTAATGGTTAAAGTAAATTATGAGGATAGAAGAAAGTATAAGATCATTGATGGAAAAGGCAGAGTTGGGGGAAGGCACAACACAGGGAACTGAGAAGCCAGGGTATTGAAAGTATGATTCATGTGGATTCACAATTACCAAATAGAGCTGGGCGTGGTGGCGCACACTTGTAATCCCAGTACTTGGGAGGATGAGACAGGAGGATCCGGGTTTGCAGCCAGCCTCAGCTACTTAGTGAGGCCCTCCGCAATTTAGTGAGACCCTTTTTTAAAATAAAGAATAAAAAATAGGACTAGGGGTGGATCTCAGAGGTAGAATGCCCCTGGATTTAATCCCCAGTACTACAAAAAAAAGGCAGGGTGGGGGGGCTGGGGGTATAGCTTGGAGATAGAATACCCCTGGATTCAATCCTCAGTACTGCAAAAATAAAATAAAGTAAAATAAATAAAAATAAAATTACCAAAAGGTAGGTCATAAATAGGTTTTCTGAAAGGATAACAAGCCAGAAACTAAAATCTTCAAAGGAAAATACTCAGTGATTTTTGTAAGAGGAAAGGGTGATGGTCATATAATATGAAAGTCATAATTTCTTTTCTTTTTTTTTTTTTTTTTTTCTGTGTGTGCGGTACTGGGGATTGAACCCAGGGGCATTCTACCTCCGCGCTATGCCCCTAATCCTATTTTTTATTCTTTATTCTGAAACAGGGTCTCACTAAGATACAGAGGGCCTCACTAAGTAGCTGAGGCTGGCCGAGAACCTGAATCCTCTGGTCTCAGCCTCCCAAGTACTGGAATTACAAGCACATGCCACCATGCCCGGCTGAAGGTCATAATTTCAACATGGAGGTTTTTAGGGAGGAAGAGGAAGAATGGTCTGGAAGGGACAAGAAAAACACCTTCCCACCTCCAGGCATACTGCTTAGAGACTATGGCAGAAATTGAAAGGATTACCAGAAAAGTAGTGCCTGCAGGGGAGAGCCAGTTTTGAGCTGAACACTTAGGCTTATAAAAAATATATTATGATATATATGTAGGACTTTTATATCTCTAGTTCCACATAACTTGAAAGAAATTATAAATCAACTATCAGTTCACCATTGTACAACATAATACCTGAATTCAGAGCATTCTACCCTAGACAATGAGAGTTTGGTTACTGGAAACCCTCTTATTTAAAAAAAAGTGTATTAACTCGGATAGTAGAAGGAAAGTATATCTTGCAAGAGAAGAAATGGTGAATGAAGATATGTGACTACTCCCTGAGATAAGATTGAAAGCCTACATCAGATTCTAGGGAAAATCTGACTCTCATTTGTACAAATTTTAAAATGTCCAAAATTTTGAGGAAAAGAAATTAAGAAGCGTGGCCTGTCCTTGATCTCTTTCTTCCATATTTCAATAATTTAGTGGTTCTCCAGATGTACTCCCTGTACCCGAATTAAATTTTGTTCAAAATACAGATTCTCAAGCCCCACCTCATACTTAATGAATCAGCCTTTCTGGGGAGGGGAGCAGCTATGTGTGTTTTGACAGATAGTTTGATACCTGCTAAAATTTGAAAATTGCTACAATAAAGAACAGTCCCTACCCTTTGAGCTACCAACTCAGCAAGTACACACTTTGTAGGACTAGTAAAATAATAAGAGGGAGAATATTCAAGGATGTTTTCGGAAGTCAGAGGAAGCCCAAGATGAACTAGAGGAATCTTTGCTATGTGTGAAGGTAGCATCGAAGAATCTCTCTCTACCTATTGCAGAAAGTGATACTCAACAAAAACTAGTTGGTTGTTTTGGCTCTTTAGTGTAAGAAAGCAGGGCTGCCACATTCAAAAATCCCTATCCTGTGTATTTAGAATACAATTCTATTTCAGTATTCTTAGTCTGTTATTCTGGAATTAATATACTAGCCCCGGTAGGGTGTGGTGGCACACACTTGGAATCCCAGTACTTGGGAGGCTGAGACCAGAGAATCCGGGTTCGTTAGCCAGCCTCAGCTACTTACTGAGGCTCTCTGCAACTTAGTAAGACCCTGTTTCAAAATAAAGAATAAAAAATAGGGCCAGGGGTGTAGCTCAGAAGTAGAATGCATCTTGGGTTCAATCCCCAGTACTGCAAAAAAAAAAGTACTAGCCCAATGCTTTTGAGTCTAAGTGTTTTCTGTATTCTGATTTTAGCCCCCATTTTATTCTTCTGGCTCAATGCAGGCATTGATTGGCAGGCTTAGCCTAGCTATAGGGACTTCAGGTTTTCCACTTACAAATCATAATATAGCATGAAAACAATGACCAATTAATTACAAATTGAAGAAAGCACAAAAATAATGACTACTTAATTGCACATTTTTCTTCCTGAAAACAAAAGTTTTATTCTTTTTTACTTTAATTGTCAATGTTACTCATAAAGATATGTCTTCCTTAGATTTAATTTGCTTCCATTTTAAACAAAATGTTCACGTTGAATTCCAAAATAACATAGAGCAGAAATACACACAGGTATCTCATTAATTTCTCTATTAATTATGTAACTTTAGACAATTCATTTTTAGTTGAGCTCTTCTTAGCTGTAGAATGAAGCAGTAAATTCAGTCACTATCATTTTCATTAAAATTATGAAATGTCCTGAAATTGATAAGTGTGTGGAGAGTAGAGTTTTAGTGTCAATATTGCGCAGTACCTGCAGCTTTAATCCATTCACTAAATGCAAATATGTGTGTAATCTTCTCAGTATTTTAACAACTAAAACTGTGATAATATATAAAGTATACATTATCACATATCATAGTTTAATATGACATTTAAGTAACTTGTGTTTTACTATACATTAATAGGAAAATACTGGATTGATCCAAATCTTGGATGCTCTTCAGATGCCATTGAGGTTTTCTGTAATTTTAGTGCTGGTGGCCAGACATGTTTATCTCCTGTTTCTGTAACAAAGGTATGTATTGAATTTTAGAGTATATGTCAATATGTTGTACAATATCCATAAACAATGATGTTTAAAATTCTGTCACTTTAAATAATTATTAATTTAAGCATGAAAAGGTATCCTTTATTTTTTTATTTTTTTATTTTTATTTTTTTGTTACTGGGGATTGAATCCAGAGGTATTGGTATTCTACCTCTAAGCTACAATTCCAACCCTTTTATTTTTTTATTTTGAAACAGGGTCTTGTAAGTTGCTGAGGGTCTTGCCAAGTTGCTGAGGCTGGCCTCAAACCTGCGATCCTCCTGTCTCAGTCTCCCAAGTACTGGGATTATAAATGTGTGCCACCCTGCCAAGAAATTTTAAATTTTTTATTGTGTTTTTGCAATTTGCTCAGCTTGGATTATTCTACTGATCATGTTTTTTTTAATTCCTTAAAATTATACATGTGTTGATTTTTATACATGCATATACAGTAGAAAATCCCTAAATAGCTGCAGTGTTTATAGTCAGTAATCAGTTACCTAACGTTTTGCTGAAAATTACATCATCATTATTAAAAGAAGAATTTTGCCACAACAGCTTGCTATTTTTGGTGACTGGGCACATAATAGCCTCCTCTGAACATCCACTGAATACTATTTTTTATAATTCTCTAAAGCATAATCTTATAAACCAACTATTTAGAATAAATGCAAGTTAGTTTGGTATAATGCTAGGTGTTGAAGCAAAGAAAAAAATCTAAAGACTAGTTTTACTTATATGTTGAAATCAAAACTATACTTCTTTCTTCTTCTGATTAAGCCAGCTTGCTACATTACCATGAATTTATTTCTCATTGGCAAAGCACTTATACATGTGCCTGATAACACTGATACATACATTGATACACTGATACATGTTTCATCCATGATAAAAGGTCAGAAGCTAAAATGTATAGTCCCTAGCTGCTTATCATTGAACTACCCTCTCCTTCATTAGCCAGGGTGTTTCATTTCAATAGGTATTCACCATTATTCCCAAGAAACAAAGAGAAGCGTTGGGGGTGATGGGTTGATTCTTCATCTCAGGACCGCTGGATCAGTGGGGTCCTTGGCTAATGTGACGGAAAAGAATTTCAGCCCAAGCCAGAGACATGAACAAGGGTTTTTTTTAGAAAAGTAGGAAATACCCATTCCAGTGAGGAGATGGATCATCTCAAGAGGGAGAGGGACATCTTGGGAAGTGCAGGGTTCTTTTCTTATAGAGGACTTTCATGAAGGTATGCTAGAGGAGGCAGGTGAGGATGATCTCAGTCCAGAAGTCCTGAGGCAATTTCTGGTCAGCCTTAGGGAGGATGATTTCAGTCCAGTAGTCCCAAGGCAGTTTCTAGTGGTCTGGTCATCCTTAGAGTCCTCAGGCTGATTTAAGTCTTCATTATGTGGTTAACAGATACGCTGGAGAGTTTCCTAAACTATAGGTTTCTTCAGATATATCAATCTTGATAACAATGCACAGAGCAATTATAGCTTCTTTCAGTTAACTCTAGAATCTACAAATTTCCTAAAAATTTGGGAGAGACAGGCCAGGGAAAGAGAACTAGTTTGGGAAGTAAAGGTTAAGGCACTTTAGTACCAGGTTCTTATATTAAAGTTATATTTTACTTTTCCTTCCTGTCTGTCTCCTTTTTACCTATTTATTTCTTCTATCCTACATCAGGAGGATTCTTCCATTCCCAGGAAAATCATGTGTCTCCAACAAAGAGGAGATAATAATCCTATATCCAAAATATCCACATAGTCATCTTCACTCCCCTGGCAGTTGGCCTAGGATTTTTATTTGGATCATCATAGAAAGATTTTTATTTGGATCATCATAGTATGTGCAGGGGAGGGTGGATACATTATGCACAGAACATGGGGGCCAGGAGGGAGCTGCACCCCAGTTCCTTAGAAGACTGAATCAGTTCTCCCATTTCTCCTGTCCATAAATTCAACTGCAGGAAGACTGGGAATTGGGGACCTGCATTTTAGTGCTACCTAGGGAATGAAACCACAAGCCTCCAGAGGGCTTGCTTTGTGCAGGCACTAGACTAGGTAAATTACATTCGTCACTTTATCCTCATAACAACCCTCTCAGGTTGGTGTTATACCCCATTTTACCAACAAGGAAACAGGGGTGCAGAAAGGTTAAATATTGCACATATTTCTGATTTTAATCTGTAAAATGAGGCAATTTAATTTTTTAAACACTAATGTTCCTTACAATTATCCTTCCCCGTTTTGGTCCTTAGACTTTGTTTGCCTTTCCTCTTTTTTCCTGGGGTTGTTGTTGTTGTTGTTGCTTTATTTTCTTTTTTTATTTTTCTATTACCTCAGAACTGATGTTTTTTTCTAATTTTGTGTTTGAAAATTAATATAAATTCCTCAATAACAACTGTCTCTTTTCATTTACAATACACCCATGTCCTTGCTTGAATAATGCTAAAACATTAATAATAACGTCTAAAGCCATAGAAAAATTTACTTTCCTGTCCAAGCCTGGACAACATACAATCAGACTTCCTAGCTCCAGTTTTGCCCTCTGTTTTCCATTTGTTTTGTTAATATTTGTTCAAGCATCTGTCCATTCATTCATTTAATAAGCATGTATTAGTGACTCACTGTGTGGCTGGAACTGCTTTAGGGACTGGCAGCACAACTAATAAGATTCTATCCAAGCCGGGCATGGTGGCGCATGCTTGTAATCCCAGTACTTGGGAGGCTGAGACAGGAGGATCTGGGTTCGCAGCCAGCCTCAGCTACTTAGTGAGGTCCTCCACAACTTAGTGAGACCCTGTTTCAAAATAAAGAATAAAAAATAGGGCTGGGGGTGTAGCTCAGAGGTAGAATGGCCCTGGGTTCAATCCCTAGTACAAAAAAACAACAACAACAATAAAAAGATTCTATCCTTGTCCTTAAAGTTTCTCAAGTTAAAATTACTCAGCCAAGTTATTACAATTTGTAACATATCTTTGAAACACACACACACACACACACACACACACACACACACACACACACATACACAATTTCAAATTAAGGTATAAACAGAATTTCAGATTTCTTTTTCAGTTCTAAAGATTGAACCCAGGGGCATTTTACCTCTGAGCTACACTCCCAGCCCTTTTTATTTTTTTAAACAGGGACTCACTAAGGTCCTGAGGGTCTTGATAAGTTGTTAAGGCTGGCCCTGAACCTGTGATCCTCCTGTACTAGGATCCCAATTACTAGGATTATAGATGCATCACCATGCCCGACTAGAATTTCATATTTTTATGAAAAAGAATTATTAGAGTATTAACCTTAACAAATTATACCACATTTTGGGTAATATGATGAAAAATATCTTTATTTTTTTACTATAGGTAGCCTAATGATATGCTGTATCCAATTCATGCAGGCTCAAGAAAGCCTGTTAACATCCCTTCCCAACTCCACATTCAGAGATCTCACCTTGGTATTATGAAATCAGCCATGCTGAGAGGATTTCCACCAAGGAAATCAGAAAATGCTATAAATCAGGGGACTCCCCACAACAGAATATTTACCAGCATACCACTAACTAGCATTCAAATTCCAAGAAAAGTAGCTTTTTCAGGCTACCTTTCAAGGACTTTTCAGTTTCCCCAAACTAGAAGTTTCTAAATTGCCACATCTTGTAACCTGCATATTGTTTCTATGACATTAGTTGGAGTTTGGAATTGGGAGAGTCCAGATGAACTTCCTTCATTTACTGAGCTCAGAAGCCACCCACATCATCACCATTCACTGT
Organism: Graphiurus murinus; assembly: GCA_004027655.1. Taxonomy (NCBI): domain Eukaryota; kingdom Metazoa; phylum Chordata; class Mammalia; order Rodentia; family Gliridae; genus Graphiurus; species Graphiurus murinus. The sequence goes on along the minus strand of PVLC010015388.1, from coordinate 29,757 downwards.
CTAAACACACAGACGAGTGTACAAACAAGTGGCCCAGGATTGCCTGTTAGTTTCAAGGGATGGAATGGACAGAATTTTGAAGAAAACACTCTACTTGAACCTAAAGTGCTTTCAGATGACTGCAAGGTAAGAGAGAGACACTTTGTTCAACAAGGCTTAAATTTGGTAAAACTCTAAATTTAGAACAGTAAGAGTAAGAATTTAATTACTAACTACAGATACAGAAGGGTAGTAAGCTTTATGTGCCTGTCTTATAACCATACATTTTTCAGACAATCATTTCTTTGTATCTTCTAAGAAACTTTGTTATAACACTGGTGATTCATGGGTTTTTTTCTATACAAATCAAGTGTTAAGACATAAATCTTATTCCCTATAGGAAATAAATATAACATGGTAGATGGGTAGATAGACACATAGATGGAGGATATAGATAGATTTTCAAATGTTTACACTGCTGTGATTCTACAACTCATTACTGCATCAAAGTTACAGAGGTTACTGAGTTGTATTTCATTTTGCCTATCCCTATGCAACTATATATGGATATGTTTGTTAGACTGACTCTACTAGTCAGTATTTGAATTGTAGCTCGTCATTCTTATTAAAATTAAGTAATGGGTTGTTACAAAAAAAAATCTATAATTTTAAAATCTTGTTTCATAGAGCAGGTGTTGGCAAACTACAGTCAACAGACCAAGTCTTGCTCACCATCTGCTTTTTTAAACAAATTTTTGTTGGAACACAACCCACACTCATTCATTTCCTTATTGTGTATGTCTGCTATCATACTACAAAAGAAGAGTTAAGGACATGTAACAGACTTCATAGCTCACAAAACCTAAAATATTTTATATCTTGCCCTTTATTTAAGAGTTTGCTAACCCTGTTAGAGAGAATAGAGTTGTCCACTTTGTATGCATATCATTAGTTATTTCAAATAACTTGCTTTCCTGTGCTAGTATTCTATGAATGTCATGATCTAACATCACTTACCATTTCCAGGAGACTCTACTTTTTCATAACATTTCATTTCCAGGAAAACAGTGTTTGGCTATTTGAAAAAATCATAGGCAAATGATCAGTATGTGGCTTTTATTCTCTGTATTCAGAGAGATCAATATCATCAACAAATTCATACAACTTTTACAATCTTTCTCAGAAACTTTCAATGACTCACTTGTACCTCTGAGATACAATGCAAATTTATTAACTCTTTTCAGCACTTAGAATAACCAGGCCCTAATCTATTCTTTTTTTTTTTTTTTTTTTTTTTTTTCGGTACTGGGGATTGAACTCAGGGGCATTCTACCTCCGAGCTACACCCCCAGCCCTATTTTTTTATTCTTTATTTTGAAACCGAGTCTCACTAAGTTCCGGAGTGCCTCACTAGGTAGCTGAGGCTGGCCGCGAACCCAGATCCTCTGGTCTCAGCCTCCCGAATGCTGGGATTACAAGCATGCGCCACCACGCCCGGCTTATTCTTTTTCAGCTTTAGCTTTCTATTCTCTCTGGCTATGTATTCTAAACTGTGGCCAAACTGATATTTTTATTACAATAATAATAATAATAGCAATAAGAAGAACAATAACAACTCCTACTACTATTTATTGGATATTTATTAAATGGCCATGCAATACACACATTGTTTTATTTAGTCATAACAACTTTTTTTTTTTTGCGGTACTAGGGATTGAACTCAGGGGCATTCTACCTCCAAGCTATACCCCCAGCCCCTATTTTTTATTCTTTATTTTGAAACAGGGTCTCACTAAGTTGTGGAGTGCCTCACTAGGTAGCTGAGGCTGGCCGTGAACCCAGATCCTCTGGTCTCAGCCTCCCAAATGCTGGGATTACAAGCATGTGCCACCACACCCGGCTCATAACAACTTTTTTAAAGAAGATATTGCTCCCATTTTATAGTTGAGAAAGTAAGGGCACTCAGAGATAAGTAATTTGCTCAAGGTCACACAATTAATTAGTGGAGCAAGAAAACAATGCCAAGTATGTACAACTGCAAAGCCCATTCCCCCATTGTACTGACAGGAACTTTTAATTGAAACCTTATTTAATCTTCAACCCTATAAGACAAGTTTTTATTATTCTCACTTTATATATGAAGAAAGTGGTAGTGCCTACATTTCTATTAAAATCTGCCCAGGCCAAGTCTGATTTTTACCCCCCTTGCCAGGCTGATTTTCACAATCACCATGTCCTTTTCCATCTGTTTTTATTTTGGCGTTTGGTTGTTTTTCACTCAATCCTTTCCTTTTCTCTGAAATGCCCTTCTCTACATACTCTAATCGAGTGAAAATTTTAGGCATACTTTAAGACCAACCTGAATCTAAATTCTGAATTTTTAGTGAAACATTTTCTGAATGTCCCATTTGGAAATAAAGAACTTACCACTCATTGTCCACATTATTTATATTGTACTTACCATATATGTCTTGAATTATGGTTATTTGTTTATGTTTCTCCTCTCTCCATTAGATTTATAAATTGCTAGGATTCAGAGCCACAATTAATGTATTCACTTTATATTTCCCAAGTATTAAAAGAAGAGTGAGAATTACATCTCATTCAACTGTGCCAAATGTACTTAGATCAATAAATACTTCTTGAAAGACTTGAATAAATCTAAGTGCCTTACAAAGAATTATCACACCAACCTTATGACATTAGACAAGTAACTTATTTTCAATGAGTTTCAAAGGCCTTAGCTTTAAAATGAAACTTACAGCTTAAATAATATCTAAAGTTTCTTCAGATTTTAAAATTCATACCAAGATAATACCCTAAATAAGTGGATAAACTTCTGAATAAAAAGTTATTTGCGTCTCTTGTTTTGTCTTGTTGAATGTACATCATAGGACATTTTATGATATGCTTTTGTTCCATACAATTTATCAGAAACAGAATTGCATACAATGATACAAGAAACAGAAAGATCTGGAAGGAAGAAAGGAAAGGGGGAAACTATGTAAGTGAAGAGCCGCAGAATGAAAAACAAAAAAGAAACCCATCAGATGGCTCAACATAATTATAATTTAACAGTTGGTTCTGGTTATTTCCTGCCTAAAGTACAGAGATTGAGGTAGCTTCTCCCCTGATCACCTCAAAGAAATGTGCATCCTGAAGAATCAATCACAAACATAAGAACCCAGGACAGATGGGTATTATTCATGATAGGAAGAGGACAACCTTTAAATTCATATCTGATCGAATGATCTTTGCGTAACAGAAGCAGAAGCCTGGCATTAGCCTCTAGAAATGAAAGGTCAGAACACAATGCCATTTTAAAGAAAGGAATAAACCTAGACTTCCAATTATTAATAGTAATTATTACCATTTACTGATAATAATATTTTCTACTCATTATCTCTAAGCCTTGAGACAAATCTACATCATCTAAGAAGGGCATTGTCTGCTGAGAATGATCATTAATGAATGCCTATAAAAGCATTGTATTCTTATTTTACAGATTCAAGATGGCAGCTGGCATAAGGCAAAATTCCTTTTTCATACCCAGGACCCTACTCAACTTCCAGTGATTGAAGTGCAAAAACTTCCTCATCTCAAAACTGAACAAAAGTATTACATTGAAAGCAGTTTTGTATGCTTTCTCTAAAGTCTCTGGATTAGTGCAGAATTTTTGTTGGTGGTCATAATTGCTGCAGAGGGAAAAATATAGACAGAAAAATACTGTTTTTATGAAATACATGGAAAAAAGGCATTGGCTAAATCTTAAAGAATCTCAGGAAGAAAAGACTTCCTCCTAAGAAGGAGAAAAAAGCATTTTTAAAGGACTATGATTGATAAAGTATTTAATTCTTTAAAAATTTTTATTGATCTGAGCTTTCTCAGAGAATTCCCTAGAACTGAAAATTTATACACACGGAATTCTTCAGGGTATCCTCTATTTTTTGACTGAGAGCAAAGTATCAGTTAGACAGCTGGAGACGCAGAGCACTGTGGGGCAATACTGGCTAATGTTCCCAAATGTGCAATGCTTCTGTCTAAAAATTACAAGCCTCAGTCTAATATGTCTTATTTTCCCAAACACTAAGCTGTATTCAGGTCCCCAACGGGCATGTGCATCTTAGCTGGTGGTACACTACCTCTTACGTGTTGCCTTTTTGTGTTGCTTGGTGCTCTTTCTAAAACATGGTGCTTGTGGCTTTCGTAGACTATTTTATTTCTTTTTTCATCTTTGTCATGAAGAGTATATGTACTGGTTACATCAAGATGTGTTGTGATTGTGAGTACTTATTTCCTTTGGTCACATACTTAATAACAAGTAAGACAATTATTTATGTGAATTCCTTGCTTTATTTTAAAATTCTCCTTGTACATAAGGAATCAAAGCCAGCACACCATAACCTGTGCTCATACACAAGAGAATTGGGAGGTTTCTTTGGTTTTTGTGTTATTTTTAAAATTGTTGTAAAAACTTTTGAAGCCCACTACATCCAGTAGTATGTCTGTTTTGGAGATTGGGGGTTGTGATATACTGTTTTAAAATCCATGATCATCTGGAATGATAATTGTGTATATATATTTTGTAAAGTTTTAATTCAGCAAATCTTTTGAAATTGCTGCTGTTTTAAGTTATAAAAACTTTATATTTCTGCTTTGTAGAAATTACATGTTTTTGTAGTGTTCATTGATATTCTTTCACTGTCCTTAAAGGTAATGTGTTAAGATTTAAATAAATTTATTTTACCAGTCTTGAAAGCAACATCCAGGAAAAAAAGTCTTTTACCACTTAAACTATGTTCAATCAATTCAGTCATTCCTTGTCAGAAAAATGTTAGTTCAGTATTAAAAGAAAAATAGTATACTTCCTGCTATATAGAAAAGTTGTTCATCAATTATATCTTTAGCCACAGCAAACCACATTTACCTATCTATAATAAAAATATACATTAAATCATTTTGGCAATATTCATTTTTTCTCTGATATTACCATACACTTTTATTATGAATGATATCTCCTCAAGCATAGCCATTCTGTGCTATATATGTTTACTTTATTAAAAATATGTTACGTACCTACAAAAAGAATATAGGGATTATTTCCTACTTTTACAAAATGGGTCCATGGCATAGAAACATACCCTCTGATATGTAGTCAAATGATTTTCAGAAAGGTGCCAACACCATCAAAGGGGAAAGGAGAGTCTTTTCAACAAATAAACCTGGGAAAACTGAATATTCACACACAAATGAATCAAGTTGAACTCTTACTTTTCATTATATGCAAAAATTACCACAAAACTTTGATCTTTTAGGATCAAAGATCTAAACATAAGTGCTAAAACTATAAAACTCTTAGAAGAAAGCAGGAGAAAATTTCCATGACAATAGATTGGACAAGGATCCCCCCCCCCCCCGTACTGGGTACTGGGGATTGAACTCAGGGGCATTCTACCTCTGAGCTACACCCCCAGCCCTATTTTTCATTCTTTATTTTGAAAACGAATCTCACTAAGTTGCGGAGTGCCTCACTAGGTAGGTGAGGCTGGCCACAAACCGGATCCTCCAGTCTCAGCCTCCCGAATGCTGGGATTACAAGCGTGCGCCACCACGCCCGGCTTGGACAAGGATTTTTTGAAATGACACCAAAAGCATAGTCAACAAGAGATAAATATAGATAAGATGGATGTCATCAAAATAAAAATAAACTTGTGCATTAACAGACACTGTTAAGAAAGTAAAAAGGCAGCCAGACGTGGTGGCCCACACTTGTAATCCCAGCATTCAGGAGGCTGACACCGGAGGATCAGGGTTCTCGGCCAGCCTCAGCTACCTAGTGAGGCACTCTGAAACTTAGTGAGACCCGGTTTCAAAATAAAGAATAAAAAATAGGGCTGGGGGTGTAGCTCGGAGGTAGAATGCCCCTGAGTTCAATCCCCAGTACCGCAAAAAAATAAAAATAAAAAAAATAAAAAATAAAAAAAAGAAAGTGAAAAGGCAACTCACAGAATAGAGAAAATGCAATTCATAAATCTGATAGGGGATTAATATATAAAAACAAAAAAAAATCCCTATTACTCAACAACAAAAAGAACAAGCAACCCAGTTCAAAGAATAAGCAAATGACTTGAATTGACATTTACCCAAAGAAGGTATACATATGGCCAATGAATGAAAAGATGCTCAAAATCATGACTAGGGAAATACAAATCAAAACCACAATGAGGTACCTACAGCTTTTGTGGTATAATACAAAAATATATTTGGTCTTTGTCCTCAGTTGTGCTTAGGGCACAGAAAACCCTTGAAATTCCTGAATGAAAGCAGTGTCTTATTATTTATAATGAGTCCCATTCAATTAGAGGTGAGTTTATGCTAATGAGGTCACTTACGATGGGACCCTTAAATAGCCTCTTCATGGAGCAGCTCACCAGAAAGGCCAAGTGATTATAGAGTTGGAACTTCCAGCCCAAATCTGAGCTGAAACCTCTGGGAAGGGAATAAGGGCACAGCTTGGAGATTGAGCTCCATAAAAAAACTTAGACATTGAAAATCAGAGAACCTTCTGATTGATGAACATATCTACTTGTTGGGAAGGTGGCATGCTCAGATAAGGCTTGGGATCTTGGCACCACACCCCATACCTTGGCCTACTCATTTCTTCCAACTCACTGTTTCTGAGTTATGTCCTTTATAATAAAGAAATGTAAGTAAACAGTTTCCCTGACTGGGTTCCATGACCCATTGTAGCAAATTGCCAAATGTGAGAAGGGAGACATAGGAACCCCTCATTTATAGTTGATTGGTCAAAATTACAGGTGGCCTGGGGCTTGCAGTTGACATCTGAAATGGAGGTAGACTGGTGGGATTGAACCCCTAAATCTGTGGAATCTGATAGAACTCCAGGTAGTTGATATCAGAATTGAACTATTGGACAACCAACTCTGTGCCTGGAGAATTGGTGGTTAGTATTGGGAAACATCCAAGAACTTATGCCCATTAGGATGACTATTATAAAAAAAAATAAATAAATAGGAAAAAAAATAAGTGTTCAGGAGAATATGGAGAAATTGAAAGCCTTGTGCATAACTGGTAGGAATATGAAATGCTGCAGCCACTGCAGGAAATAGTTCAGTGGATCCTCAAAAAGTTAACTATTGCATTACCATATCATCCAGCAATTCTGCTTCTAGGTATATGCTCAAAAGAATTGAAAACAGGAACTCAAACAAATATTTGTATACCGGGGTTCATAAAAGCATTGCTCATAAAATCGCCCAAATGGGGAATCAACACAAATGTTAACCAGTGGATGAGTAGATAAATAAAATGTGATGTAGACATATAATAGCATATCATTCTGCCTTGAACAGGAGTGTAAGTAGCTGGTTGTGGGGGTTTTCCGGGACAGAGGCGCGTGCGGGAGGCAAGTCAGGAGCAGTGAATCTTGCTCCTTGCTGCTCAAGAAATGTCTTCACTTTCAGAATATGCCTTGCACATGACTTGTCTGAGTGCCCGGCTCTTTGGTGAAATTGCCAGACCTACTGATTCCAAATCCATGAAAGTGGTGAAACTGTTCAGTGAACAGTCGTTAGCCAAGAGGAAGGAGACTTATGATTGGTATCCAAATCACAACATGTACTTCGCCCTCATGGGCATTCTCCATTTTCATGGCCTCTACAGAGATGAGCACGAGGATTTTTTTTTTTTTTTTCGGTACTGGGGATTGAACTCAGGGGATTGAACTCCGAGCTACACCCCCAGCCCTATTTTTTATTCTTTATTTTGAAACCGAGTCTCACTAAGTTTCGGAGTGCCTCACTAGGTAGCTGAGGCTGGCCGCGAACCCTGATCCTCTGGTCTCAACCTCCCAAATGCTGGGATTACAAGCGTGCGCCACCACGCCCGGCTGAGCACGAGGATTTTAAGGATGAGCAAAGGCGCCTAAAGAAGCTTGTGGAAAGGGGAAGCCAAAGAAAGGAGAAAGGAAAAGAGCAGCAAAAAAGAAATAGTGTTGACCCATCAAAAGAGAAAATGTCTTCCTCAGTGATTACCAGAAGAAAGTACTTATCGTCTCCACAATTAGGGAAGTGGAATCTTCCTCGTGAAGGTTATTTGGAGGAACAGTCACCCCCATGTTTAAGTCTAATCCAGTTAAATTGTGGCTGGTTTCTTGAACACGTTCTAATTCTGCAATATTATTTTGGCCTTGGTCTTATAATCTGAGGTTTACCTAATTCTCTAATGGAATGAATGTGTACATTATTGTTTAATGACTTGTTTGGGGTGGGCATGAGATGTTGAGGGAGTAGAAGGAAGACCTCATTAAACAAGTGCCCTACAAAAAAAAAAAAAAAAGTAGCTGGTTGTGGTGGCACATTCCTATAATCCCAGTACTTGGGAGGCTGAGGCAGATCATAGGTTTGAGGCCAGCCTCAGCAACTTTGTGAGATCCTGTTTCAGAATAAAAAGTAAAATAGGCTGGAGGTCTAGCACAGATGTAGAACCTGGGCTTAATCCCCAGTATTGGGGGGGGGGAGAGCACTGAAAGTCTGATGTGTTTCACCATGGATGATCTTTGAAAACACCATGCTAAGGACTTCCGCGAAGATGGCAACTGAAAGAAGCAGTACATATCAGTCAGGATGACATTCAAATCCAAATCACTATGAAAACAGTGTCTTGACAAGAGAAAAAAAAAAGTGGCAAAAAATTGAACAAAGCAACGAAAAATTGAAAGTTAGCAAAAACAAAGCCAGAAGACAGAACAGAGGACAGCAAAGTACTCTACCCGCTTCCCCTGATTAATAACTGTGGCCATGGGGGCTGCAAGAGCACCATTTTGACTAACTGCACCAGGACTGCAGCCTCCAGAGACCCCCAACAGAGAAATCAATGACTTCTGAAGAAAAGCAGCAAAAAACTCAACAAAAAAAAAAAGAAAGAAAGAAAGTTGAAAAGCAGCAGAACTAGAACTAGAAAAAAAGAGCAGAGGACTGTAAAAGCTCTCCACACATTCCATTTGGGGAAAAGAGCCTAGTGGCAGTGCCATCTGAACTAGACCATGCTAAGAGGCCAGGGGCCCTGAAGGATATCACTTGATCCCAGCCACAAGCTGGGAATTCAATACTCTCTCCGCCAACAGAGTTTGTACCTGGCATGCATGTTTGCTAGTGACTAAAGTACCTCATATGACAGTAACAAGCAGATCTGGAGTGGTGTCCCGGGGCCATCAAACTTCAAGGAGCTGGGCCATAAATTCAGAACATAGCAATCGCCAGTTTTGCTGAGCCTAACTCCACAGGTCACAGAGGCCAGAGGTCAGCATCCTACAGTATCACGAGCTCACAATCAGCAGAGCAGCAGTGGTCTCTGGGGTGCATTAAGTCCCAACCAGCAGACTGCAGGCTCTGAATAGGCTATCATAGTCTTGGGCCCTATGGAGTTTGGGCCAGGAGAGCACAGTGGCCTGCAGCCAATCAGAGACTCCTGTTTCCTGGCACTAAGAACTATATCTGATTAAAGATACTCTGGGGGAAAAACTCAAAAGTTTGACTATCTGAGTTAGATTGTTAGAGGCAAAGATATAACCCCAGCATAGGCCTTATTATAAAGGGATAACAAATAGACATAGAACTCACACACAAAGAGCAAGGAGATGCCAAGACAACAGAAACACAAACCGGAGAACTCTGAAAATAGAACAAAAAATAGTGAGGATGTAATAAAAAATTTTAAATAGACCAGGCATACACTCCCAGAAGTCTGCTCCATCCCCCTAAGCCTCTGAACCTGCTGTTCTTGCAAGATATGCTTAACAAACAGATTTGTGTCAAAGCTAACCTTGATTCTTTTGGCTGTATCCTGTTCTGTTCCTGAAATTAGTTACTTTACTGTGAGAAGCACTGTCTGCAGTTTCTGCCTATAAAACCCCTCCCATCCCCTTGTCTGGGGCCCATTTTCTTCTGCTCCTACATGAGAGAGGATTTTGGGACCCAGTACTGGAATAAAAGTACCTCCTGCCTTTGCATCAAGAAGCCGGCTTCGTGACTGATTGGGGTTGTGCCGTTTCCATGGCCTGAGGAAGAAAGTCAGGCCTTTCAAGGAAATAATAAACTCCCACAACTCAACAACAAGGGAGATCACCAATATTGATCTGCAAGAAAAGCAAGAAGGAGAATTCCAAATTTTGATCTTCAGTATGATTAAAGGTCTCAAAGAAAGTGTACAGGATATGAAGGAGGAAATTGAGGCTTTAAGAAAGAACCAGAAAGAAGCTTCGAATGAAATGGAGGAGTCAATAAATGAATTGAAGACAGCAATAGAAATCAACTCTGGCAGGCTAGACCACATGGAAAACAGGGTATCACTCTTGGAAGACAGTTCATTCAAAACTGAAAACAAAGTCAACAGTATACAGAAGACATTACAACAGCAGCACCTAAACATCCAACAAATATGGGACAATATAAAACATCATAATTTACAGATAAAAGGCATTGAAAAAGGTCTAGAAACACAGACCAAAGGTATCAGAAACCTCTTCAGAGAAATAATTTCAGAGAACTTTCTAAACATAGATAAAGACTTGGACATCCCATGCAGGAGACATATAAGACACTCTTAAGACAAGATCAAAGAAGGATCTCTCCATGCCACAAAATAATCAAAACGACTAACATAGAGGCCAAGGAAAGAATCTTAAAAGCAATGAGAACAAAAGAATAGGTGACATTCCACAAAAAGTTAAAAATCGAAAGCTCTCCCTAATATGTGGAAGCTAGGGAGAAAATGGAACATAAGAGGGACTCCAGATGAAGAAGGAGAATCCTTAGGTGAACAAAGAATTTGACTTAATGGAAGGTGATGGGGGGAGGGGGACACCCTAATGAACATGATGTACTTTCATGAACACATCAAAGTCAATCACTAAACTGACCTTGAGAAAGAGGAAGGAGGGAGAGGGGCGGGAATTGGGGAAGGGTTAAATGAGAAATGTGGGCATGGATGTCTTTACCTATACTAGCTGGTACCTAACAAAGATGTGTGATTACAATGCACCAAATAAGGGAAAGATGAAAAAAAAAAAAGGATTTTTTAAAAGTTACACCAGGAGATTTTTGATCTACATAATTGGGAGCCCATCTCTATTAAAGTGGCAGAAACAGCTAAGACATTTGTAAATCGGCTTCAATCCTTGGTGCCTACCTGGCCCTCATTTACCTCCTTGCTGGGAGGAGTTATCGGATTAGCAGCAATAGTCATTCTAGGCTTATGCATTCTACCACTCGTTGTACGCCTTGTGATTAATGCCTATGTTAGTATACGAGCAGATTTACATGGAATAAAAATGCAAGCACTGCCTCACACAGGGCCTAGTAGTCAATGATGGGTTTGATTTTCTCAGGGCAATATCAACCTAAGACAGGGCTTGTTGAATGACTCATCGAGACCCCATGACAGGTAAGATTAAGCACCTGGTAGGAAATGACTTAAGACAGGCTCAGTCCTTCGTTCATTTTAAAATAAAAATGGGGGAGTTGTGGGAGCCCAGATGGGCCCTCTCCCCCCTGGCAGTTGCTATCTGCATATATGAGTAATTATACTGACTCTTCTACTATGGCTACATTGGCGTCTCAAAATCTGGAGATTGCACCTAGGATGCGTAGATCAAAGACCCTCCCGCTTCTTAGAAAGTAAATATATGACCCTAAAGAAGTATGGTTTTATGGTTTGCTTGACCAGGCTATGTTAAGAATGTGAGCTATAAGTGGAAAACGAAGAAGTGGTGCTATTTGTATTCTGACAATGATTGATATGTCATAAATGTCTATGTAACCCTGTTGTACTCAAGAAACGTATAAAAATCCATGCTGAAAAATAAAAATAAATAAATAAATAATTAAATTTTTAAAAAAAGAATAGGTGACATTCAGGGGTCAAAAAACAAAATCGCTCCAGACTTCACAACTCAAGTTTTGAATGCCAGGAAGGATTGATATGAAGTATTCCAGACCATGGAAAAAAACAACTTCAAACCAAGACTGCTATATCCAGCAAAAATATTCAAAATTTATGGATAAAAAAACATTCCAAGATAAGCAGAATCTTAAAAAATTCATGACTACCAAGCCAGCACTAGAGAAAATACTTAAATAAGTCATAAGAATAAAAAGCAAATTCTGGAACCAGGAAGAGGCAAACTCCACCAGGTTGGCAGCTAAGCAAAGGAGAAATAACACTATATCAAACAGAATAGAGAACACAAAATGACAGGAAACAAAAATCATATTTCAATAATAACACTGAACATCAAAGGTCTTAATTCCCCAATTAAAAGATATAGAGTGGCAATGTGGATTAAAAAACATAATCCAACTATATGCTGCTTACAAGAAACTCACCTTACAGCCAAAGATGTCCATATACAAAAGGTCAAAATATGGAAAAAGATATACCATGCACATGGAGACTGAAAACAGGCAGGAGTAGCAACGTTTATATCTGACAAAAGAGACTTTAAGCTAAAACACATCAGAAGAGACAAAGTAGGACATTTCTTATTAATAAAAGGAACATCCAGCAAAAAGATATGATAGTAAACATTTATGCCTCAAATGTGGGTGCACCCATATTTGTAGAACAAACTCTTCAAGATATCAGGTTTCAAATAGACCAAAATGCAATAATGTTGGGAGACTTCAACACACCACTCATGCCACTAGATTGAACTTCCAGATAAAAGATGAATAAAGACTCTTCAGACCTAAAGAACACCATAAACCAAATGGGCCTAATAGACATACAGAATATTTCAACCAGCAACAGCTGATTACACATTCTTCTCAGCTGCCCATAGAATATTCTTCAAAATAGACCACATTCTGGGCCACAGAGAAAGCACCAGCAAAGTCAAAAGTTGTAATATAATTACCTGCATATTTTCATATCACAATGGAATGAAAATAGAAATCAACAACAGGAAGAGCAAAAGAAATTACATAACACACATGGAGACTAAGGATACACTCTTGAATGAGGAATGGTGCTGAGAGCCAGCCCTTATGGCCACGGAGTCGGGGGTTCCTCAATTGGTGTGGAATGAGACGAGGTGGCGAGAGTATGTGCTGAGAGCCAGCCCTCAAAGCGGCAGAGTCTGGGGGTCCCTAGTTAGGTGGAGACTGAGGATGAGGTCGAAAGTGAGTGAGAGTACGCTTACACACCATGTATGTCAAGACGCATCTGTTTTTAATTCATGAGTGCTTTTTATGCTCATCACAACAAGGTATACAAAACAAGAATTTTTACAGCCTTGTTTTTCTCTAGTGTTAAGTGGGCACATTTTTAACTAGAAAGGCTATTTCCCATAGTGTTTGCTAAGATTAGGGGAGCAGCAGAAGTTTACAAAAATACAAAAGTGTAAATGAATTATTTTTTAGTGCGAGGGCGGGGTTAGAGTTTAACAGTGAAGAGGAGCAGGGGTGAAAGAAGAAACTATTCATTATATAAATCTTTCCTATTTGCTCAGGCAGCTAGAAGATAGCTAGTTAATAAGTTTTAGGTAAGTGGGGAGTTTGGCAAGCTCCCTGTCTTAAAGCTTTCTTTACTTATGATAAGAAACCTAAGTTCTCTTGACTCAGCTGCCAGTATTTGTAGAGAGTTAATGGATACCTCTGAGCCAGGCCTAAGCCTTGTTCTCCTTACTGATGACTCAATCTGTACAGCATCCTGTGCCTCTTAAAAAAATCTTTTAATGTGGAAGCAAAGCCCAAATTTCCAGAATAAAATAATGTAAAGCGAGAAATGTCGCACGTCCCTTATTTAGCAGGCCGAGCCTTGCTCTTAGGCCTTAACTGGATAAGGTAACTCGGCAAATACGCTCACACCCAATGCAGTGTTGAAGTGCATCTGTTTTATGTTTTGTCAGTTGCAGATTTATATACTATTTTTTTTTACAGTGAGGCATATAGAACAGGAATTTTTACAGACTTGTCTTTCTAAAGGTTAATCACAACCAGTTAAGTTTACAACACGTATTATAAAAATTCTTTTCCATTAGTTAAAATCTTTACAGTGTTGCTTAGCCCCTCCAAGCAATGTTCTTTGTTATCTAGGTAGTCATCAGGTTTTGGGGGAGACCAGGTAGCAGCAATTTAGATAAACTTGTAAAGTCTGTTTCTAGGCTAGAGTTTATTGTCTTGAGGCATTGCTCTTTTACAGCTAAGCGATCCGTATCTGTCAGGCCACATGTTTCTAAGAAGTTTTTCTTTAGAATTAATAAAAAAGCAAAACCGAAAGCAACCATAATTTCCAGAATATAATAATGCAAAGTGGGAAATGTCACTAATCCCTACTTTTGGAATCACCTGCCTTGCAGTATCCCAGTGGACCGAGCCTTGCTCAAGGTCCAGCTATTAAGGTGTTGTCACAGAATGGATCAGGAGAGATATTTTTTAAATTCCTGGAATTAAGTGAAAACAGAGACAACTATACCAAAATCTATGGTACACTTTGAAGGTGGTGTTAAGAGGAAAATTTATAGCACTGATTGCCCATATAAGAAAAATGGATAGTTACCAAATAAACAACCTAATGACATACCTCAAGGACCTAGAAAAACAGGAACAGTCCAATCCCAAAGCCAGCAGAAGGTATAAAATAATTAAAATCAAAGCAGAAATAAATGAAGTAGAGAATAAAAAAACAATACAAAGGATCAACAAATCAAAAACCTGGTTCTTTGAAAAGATTATCAAGATTGACAAACCTCTAACCTACCTAATCAAAAGAAAGAATCAACTCAAATTATTAAAATCAGAAATGAGAAAGGAGACACCACTACAGATAATGGGGAAATTCAGAGGATCATCAGAAACTATTTTGAAAATTTATATTCCAGTAAACTGGAAAACACAGAAGAAATTGCCAGACTTCTAAACACATACAACCTACCTAAATTGAACCAAAAGGATATAGAAAACTTAAACCAACCAATAGCAAGCAAAGAAATAGAAACTACAATAAAAACTCTGCCATCAAGGAAAATCCCAGGTCCTGCTAAATTTTACAAAACTTTTACAGAATAACTAGTCCAATACTTCACAAGTTATTCCATGAAATCAAAAGAGATGGAATTTTTCCAAACTCCTTCTATGAGGCCACTATCAATACCAAAACCAAATAAAGATACTTCAAGAAAATTAAATTACAGATCAATATCCTTAATGAACTTAGATGCAAAAAATTTAAACAAAATAGGAGTCATTCACATTCAAAACCACATTATGAAAATTGTACACCATGACCAAGTTGGTTTCATCCCAGGAAAGCAAGGCTGGGTCAACATATGCAACTCACTACATGTTATTTACCACATAAATAGAACTAAGGACAAATATCACATGATCATATCAATAGACACTGAAAAAGCATTTGACAAAATTCAACACCCATTCGTGTTAAAAAACACTGCAGAAAATTGGAATAGAAGGAACATATCTCAACACCATTAAGGCAATATACAATAACCTCAAAGTCAACATCATATTAAATGAGGAAAAACTGCAGGAATTGCCTTTAAAATCAGGAACAAGCCAAGGATGCCCACTATCATCACTCCTTTTCAATATACTCCTTGAGACTCTTGCCAAAGCAATAAGACAAAAGAAGGGTATCAAAGGAATTCAAATAGGGAAAGAAGAATTAAAATTATCTTTATTTGCAGATGACATGATCTTATATATAGAAGACCCAAAAAAACTCAACTAAAAGACTACTACAGCTAATTAGCAAATTGAGCAAAGTAGCAGGATACAAAATCAACCTAAAAAAAAAAAAAAGAGAAAAGAAAACAGTAGCTTTTCTATATGCCAACCATGAATCCATGGAGAAAGAAATACAGAAAACAATTCCATTCAAAATAACCTCAAAACCTATAAAATACCTAGGAATAAACCTAATCAAAGAGGTAAAAGGCCTCTACAATGAAACTATAAAACACTAAAGAAATTGAAGATCTTGGAAGAGGGAAAGATCTCCCTTGCTCTTGGATAGGCAGAATAAATATCATCAAAATGGCCATTATACCAAAAGTGATCTACAGAATCAACACAATCCCTATCAAAATACCAATACCATTCTTCATAGACTTAGAAAAATCAGTCATAAATTTCATGTGGAGATACAAGAGACCCAGAATTGTGAAAGCAATTCTGAGCAATAAGAACCATGCAGGAGGTATCACAATTCTTAACTTCAAATTATACTACAGAGCTACAGTAATTAAAAATGCATGATATTGGCACAAAAATGGGCACATAGACCAATGGAACAGAATAGAAGATACAGAAACAAATCCACCAACTTAAAGTCAATTGGTCTTCGACAAAGGGGTCAAAAACATACGCTGGAGAAAAGACAACCTTTTCAACAAATGGTGTTGGGAAAACTAGTTATCCATTTGTAGAAAAATGGAACTAAATCCATACCTCTCACTTGACTCCTGCACAGGAGTCAATTTGAGATGAATCAAAGACCTGGAAGTTAAACCAGAGACAGTGAAGCTAGTAGAAGAGGACATAGGTTCAACATTTCAACATATGGGCACAGGTAGAAACTTCCTCAGCAAAATCCCCAAAGCTCAGGAAATTAAAACAAGAATTAATAAGTGGGATGGCATTAAACTAAAAAGTTTCTGCACATCAAGAGTCTAAAGAGAAAGCCTATGGAGTGGGATGAGATCTTTACCAGCTATCCCTCTGACAGAGGATTAATATTTAGAATACACAAAGAACTTAAAAGATTTACACTAGAAAAACAACCCAGTCAAGAAATGGGCAACTGAATTGAATATATACTTCACAAAAGAAGACATACAAATGGCCAATATATACATGAAAAAATGTTAAACATCATTAGCAATTAGGGAGATGCAAATCAAACTACACTGAGATTCTATCTAACCCCAATCAGAATGGCATTCCTCAAGAAGTCAAATAACAATGTTATTGGCAAGGATATGGGGAAATAGGAACTCTTCTACACTATTGGTAGGATTACAAACTATTCAGCCACTATGGAGATCAGTGTGGAGATTCTTTAGAAAATTTGAAATTGATCCACTATATGATCTGGCTATATCACTCCTGAGTATCTTTCCAAAGAGGTTGAAACCAGAGAACTACAGTAATAAATGCATATCCATGTTTATAGCAGCACAATTCACAATAGCCAAATTATGGAATCAACCCAGGTGTCCATCAACAGATGAATGGATTACAAAACTATGGGAAATACACACAATGGAATTCTACTCAGCAATAAAGAAGAATAAAATAATGTAATTTGCAAGAAAATGGAAGGACCTGGAAAATGTTATGTTAAGTGAGCCAGTCACAGAAAGTAAAGGGACATATGTTTTCTTTAATATTCACAAGCCAAGGAGTAACTGGGATACCAGAGGGACTCCAGATAATGGAGAGAAACCTCAATGGAGCCAGGGATGTGATCTAAGGGAAGGGAAGGGGGGAGACTGAGGTTCATTACTGGAAATACTAATATCGACTATGTGTACATAAGTGAAAATACCAATGTCAGTCTCAGTACTCTGTATGAGAAGGGGGAAGATTGGGAGGTGGTGGGGGGCACCAAGTGTTGTGTGCATGTATGTCATTGTCAACATGATTTACATTAAGATGTGAGATAATAATGCACCAATAAAAGCACATTTAAAAAAGATACTAACTGAAATAAGTCAGATGCAAAGGACAAATATCGTATTATTCCACTCATATGAGGTACTAAGAGTAAACAAATTCTTACAGACAGAAGTACAGCAGAGGTTGTCAGAGGAGGAAATTATCTTTTAATAGGTACAGAGTTTCTTGGGATGCTGACAAAGTTCTGAAGATGGATGGTGATGATGGTTTATTAGCAATGCAAATGTACTAATGCTACTGAATAGTATGCTTCAAATGATTAATTGTATGTTGTGTCTGTTTTATCATAATTTAAATATAACATAACAAAGATGTGTGATTGCCTATTTGAGGAAGATAAAAGTGTTTTCACAGGTTGGTTCTAAATGAGAGAAATATCCTATAATCTAGTTTTGCAATGGGAATTTGGGAGATGGTATATAAAGATATCATAATTTAAATATAACATAACAAAGATGTATGATTGCCTATTTGAGGAAGATAAAAGTGTTTTCACAGGTTGGTTCTAAATGAGAGAAATATCCTATAATCTAGTTTTGCAATGGGAATTTGGGAGATGGTATATAAAGATATCATAATTTAAATATAACATAACAAAGATGTATGATTGCCTATTTGAGGAAGATAAAAGTGTTTTCACAGGTTAGTTCTAAATGAGAGAAATATCCTATAATCTAGTTTTGCAATGGGAATTTGGGAGATGGTATATACAGAAAAAATGATATACTAAGTCTCAAAAGAGAAGTGCCCCTGAACCACTGAAATGCTGGAAATAGCCATAAACCATTGAAATATAGAAAATACCTATAAAATGCATAAAACACCTATGAACCATTGGAATGGAAGACAAGCAACTCCCGAGTGATACAGTTGGGAATCCTAGTGCCCTGGAACTTCCTTGCCCACAGAAAGCAGACTGAAGCAAAAGCAGTGTGCAAACACAAGAAAAACTGGATTGAAATTGTGTAACTCTGCCCTGATTCCATCTCTAGTTCAGCTTCTAGCTACTGTCCCTCTATAAATATGAAAACCACAGAACAGGGGAAGCTTCTTGCTCTTGAGCCCACATTCTCTCTCTTTCCCTTCAAGTACATAATCCCTACTTTTCCTAAATAAATCTCTGTGCTTCTATCTGACATGTCTTTAAATTCTAGTCTGTGATGTTTGTCAAGAACCCTATTCAGAGCCGGGTGTGGTGGTGCGTGCTTGTAATCCCAGCATTTGGGAGGCTGAGACTGGAGGATCTGGGTTCCCGGCCAGCCTCAGCTACTTAGTGAGGCACTCCACAACTTAGTGAGACCCTGTTTCAAAATAAAGAATAAAAAATAGGGCTGGGGGTATAGCTCGGAGGTAGAATGCCCCTGAGTTCAATCCCCAGTACCGCAAAAAAAAAAAAAAAAAAAGAACCCTGTTTATTTTGAGTTGAGGTCCCCCTTCAGGAACTCCTGGGACCCTCCTCTGGTTAAAGTTTAGTCTATGTATTATATTTTCTGTTCTAAAAGTTATAATGGATTAATTTAGAGACATAAATTATTTTTCTAGACACCATTTAAGAAACACACATAGAACAGAAATATCTTGCATGTTACGTTTTAATTGAGTTGCTAATATATTAAATTTAAGGCAAGTCAATTTAAACATCAGCAGTTTGGTACAGTGACTGAGTGCTCTGAGGAGTAGCTGTGTGAGTTTGAGTGTATTATGTATACATTGCCTTAGTTTCTTCTCTGTTAAGTGGTGCTAATGAAAGAACTTAACTCATCTGGTTGTTGAGTAGACTCAATAAGTTAACATAGAAAAATGCTTAAGGGAGTACCTAACACAAAGTAATCATTCTCTAAACATTAGCTGCTATTATTGCTTTCATCACCATCATCATTAAAGACAACAGTTTTGTGATAGTTATCACAAAAGAATCCCTAAATAAAAGTATTAATCTGTTTAAAGCCATGCTATCCCCATAATTTTTCTGTAAATATAGATTTTTACTTTTACATAATACTTGTATATAAAATATAAAGGCTTTCTAAAAATAAAGTATAGCTCTATATAATTAAAAATATGCCTTGATATTCCATTTTGTATATTAATATAGAAATTACAGTGATTCCTTTAAGGTAAACATCACAGATCTTTTATATAAAACCATAATCTCCCAGGACAGCAGATTAGAGGCCACAGAATGCTGAATGGTGGAATAGAGAGTAAAACAGAACGACTTAGCATAGATCACATGGAAGCACAGTAGAGAGAGGGGGAATGTCCTTTTGGTGAGAGTAGAGAAGAAATAGAGTCCAGTGAGCACCACTGGCACAGGATTCAACACCTGGCAGAAATACAGCCTAAACAAACAGTAGTGCTAATTTGAATGGTGAATTGACTCTGGAGTTCTCTGCACTTGGAAGCATATGCTCACAGTGCTATATGAGCTTACTACTTTGGGAACCAGCACATGGGGGAACAGAAGGTGCTTCTCTTTGGAATCAGCAGTTTGCTAGGCCAGCTATTGGAGTCCAGGACAGTAAGCAACAAGTGCAACAGCATGTGGGAGCCAGGACTGCAAACATTAGAATCATGAGTGACGGATCACACAGAACCCACTGTCATCTCCCCCAGCAGATCGATGAGACTCTATAGCCTCTCTTCACCCTCAGGGGTATATGGTGGGGGGCATGCCATAGAGCTGGTATTATCCCCCCTAGTGCAAAACTCTAAAGAGAAGCTTTGAGGGTATCACATTCTAACAGCATCAGCATCTACCCTGCTCTCGGAGTGCATAATAACCCATATCTCCAAGTAGAATTTGTTTCTAGGGAGCTTTGAGTTCTGTCCTTGCTTGTTCCAGCATGGAAAGCATCTGAGAGGTATTCCAGCTGACTCCAGCAGCCAGTCACGCCCACCTTACTAGAGCCACAAAGGAAAAGAAATGGGGAGTGAATAACCCCCAGCCTTTGCTCAGGCCAAGGGAGCACAGCCCAAGAAGAAACTGTAATTGGCATGGGCTGTGAGTTCCAACTAATGCCCATGCATTTGAGCACCTTTGCAGAGAGGGGTTTTTTATTAATTATTAACACTTTTTGGGCTTTTTTTTTTTACTGTTTCATATATGTTTTTCTTCTATAATTTTTAATATTTATTTTTTTCTTTTCTTTTTCTTGCTTTTTTTCTCCCTCTTCTCACTTTTCTTACTTTGCTTCCGGTACTCTTATTTTTCTTAATTTTATTTTTTTTTATTTCTTAACTTTTTATTTTATTCATATTATTGTCCCCTTTTTCCTTGTTGATGGTGTTGCTGTCATTATTTTTAGGTGAGTTTTACTTTACTCATTCATTCATTTTTCTCTTCTCTCTTTGCAGTACTGAGGATCAGGCCCAGCAGGCGGAGTACACTGAGCTATGTTCCCAGCCTAGCTGAGAGGAACTTGCACCTGCCCCAGCCCTGACCTGGTTCCTGGTCAAACCTTGTTGGATACTTTAACTTAAAGAATAAGGGGCCTAAAAAACCCCAACAGACAACCTGTACTCAAGTAGGCATGAGAAGGGGGGGGGAGGGGTCTGAAGTACCTTACCTGGACACTTAACCCCATAGTAAAAGGAAAGAACATAACTGTTGTATGCACCACACCTATGAGGGCCTAAGAATCCACCACTTCCACACTCTATCAATTGCACATTGCTGACAGGACTGTAGGTGAGTACCTCAGAAGGGAAACTTTCACCCTGACCCCTGCCCCTCCCTGTGAAAAAACAGGAGGTGTAACACTGTCAAAACAGAAGATAAAAGCTCCAGGCTCACCACCATGATTGGAACAGCAAGTTACAGAAGTCATTTCAAAAACCAGAGCCAATATCAGAAAAGCCTGAGGAAACCCCCAACACCTGATAGGGGCTTTCATTTCCACTGTAGGAGTACTCACAGAGGGTACACCCTACATAGCTGCTATCTACACCACACCTGTCAAAACTACCAGAGGGCTCCCCACTCTTATGATACCTACAGAGGAAGAGGGTCTTTCAAGTTCTGGCACAATATGCATTGTATCAAAACTCATAAAATTATAGCCAAAGAATCCACAAGGATTCTTTGTGGACTTCATAGTGTAGTTACACTATGAAGTCCAATTGGAATTACACTCAGCACTACACAACAAACTGATACCCCAGTGTACACGTCATCAAGAGAAGGCTGCTTACTAAGAAGGCTCTCACATAAAAGTGGAAAAGACATTAATACCAACAGATATACAAATCTCAACATAGAAACACAATATATTTGAAAAAAAAGTCAGCATGATACTTCCTAAAGTTCACAACTCTCTAGTAACTGAATCTAAAGATATCAAAGTGAATAAACTGCCAGAGAATTCAAAAATTTATTTTTTAAAAGCTCAGTGAATTTCAAGAGGATGCAAAAAAAAAGTGAATTAATTAAGAAAGATAATATAGGATAGGAATGAGCAATTCAACAAAAAGATAGGCAGTTTGAAAAAGAAACAAAAAGAAATCTTGGAATGAAAAGCTTAATAAGTTGGATTTAAAAATTCAGTTGAGCTGGGTTCCTGGTACATGCTTGTAATCCCAGTACTTGGGAGGCTAAGACAGGAGGATCACAGGCTCAAGGACAGACTCAGCAATGTAATGAAACTCTCAGCAACCTAGTGAGACTGTTTCAAAACAAAAAATAAAATAGGACTAGGAGTATAGCTTGAAGGTAGAATGCCCCTCAGATAAATCCCCAGTACCACCGCAACAACAAAAAAGAATATCAAGACTTGAAGACAAGGTTGAGGAATTATCACATTCAGACAATAATAGGGGAAAAATATAAGAATGAACAGAACATACAAGATTTACAGGACACCATTAAAAGACCAAACATATGCATAATCAGAATAGAGAGAGGAGCTATAAACTGAAGGCTAGAAAAACTACTTAGTGAAATAATAACTGAAAAATTTCAAACTCAGGAGGCATTTAGAACCCAAAATAAACCTGACCAGAAAAGAATATCTCCATGAAATATTATAGTTAAAATGCCAAAAGTACAAAATAAAGAAAAAATATTTAAAGTTTCAAGGAAGAAGTGCCAAGTCACATTTAAAGGCAAATCCATCAAAATAACATCAGATTTGTAACAGAAACTCTAAAGGCCAGGAGAGCATGTAATTGTTACTATCATTCTTTCCTTCTGAAACTTCAACTACACGTTTTAGACTTGTATACTTTGTCATGTGCATCTCTTATGTTCTCTGTACTTTTTCCATCATTTTTGTCTTTATGCTTATCTTTTTTTAAATGAGAATTCATTAACCTTATTCCTATTGTGTCTAATGTGACATTAAATCCAACTATGAGTTCTTAAATTTATGTATGATAATTTTTCAATTCCAATGTTTATCTTTTTATTATAGTTTCCAATTGGGAAAATCTTCCAAATCTTATTATTTATCACTTATTGAGGATATTAATCACAACTGACTGAAGGTCCATACTTATTATTCCAATATCTTTATGTCTTCAAGGTCTATTTATATTCTCTATTTTTTTTAGACATTTAGTCTTGCATACTGGCATATGTAACAATTTTTCTGGTTAAATGTCTGACATTATATGTAAAAAACTGCACAAGCTGTGAATGACAACAGCTCCCTCCCAAGAGGATTTAATTTCCTGTTGGCAGGTAGTTAGATATATTCAGTGATTGAAATAATTCAAGACTGGGCTTTAGGCCTTCTGAGAGCTGTCTTTTTGTGGCTTTTTTATTGTTCTCATGGGTCATCCTATGACCTTGGGTGGTTACAGGGACCCTAATCCTCTTTTCTCAGCTCCCCAGCTTCACAGTTTTGAAGACTGCCAAAAGCCCTAGAATGCTTTCTCTCTCTCTCTCTCTCTCTCTCTCTCTCTCTCTCTCTCTCTCTCTCTCTCTCTCTCTCTCAGCAATTTTCCCCAGGGAAAAAGGTACCAGAGAAGGTACAGTTCACTTTGGTGTATTTCCTTTTATTTTATTATTTTTAACTAATCCTCTAGCCCTGGCTGCTTGGGATGATCCCCAAATCTGCAAAACATCAATTTTTTTATATTTATCTGGATTTTATAGTTGTTCTTAGCAGTAGGTTTGGCCTGATATAAGCAATTCCATCTTAATTAGAAGCAGAAGTTTTCTTATCTTTAAAAAAGGAGAAAAATCCCTGTCCTTTATTTCATGTCTTAGTGGTTGCTGTAGTAATCATAATATTAAGCTGTAATTTATCACAGTCTACTTAGAGCTAACACCAAAAACTTCAAGTAAAATAGTATATTTGACCCTTGTGTACTTGCAATGATGTGCTTTCACTTAGTTCCCTCATCCTTTGTGCTATGATTAGCATATATAGTACATTTGTATATCTGACAACATAGGGCTATAAATTTTGCTTTAAACACTTAGTTTTTAATTGTGAGAAAATTAAAAATATATAAATATATTGTCCTGTAGGTCCAAATGATCATGTAAAGAACTTTTTTTTTTTTTTTTTTTTTTTTTTTGCGGTACAGGGGATTGAACTTAGGGGCATTCTTCCTCTGAGCTACACACCCAGCCCTATTTTTTATTCTTTATTTTTGAAACAGGGTCTCACTAAGTTGCAGAGGGCCTCACTAGGTAGCTGAGGCTGGCCGAGATCCCAGATTCTCCAGTCTCAGCTTCCCAAATGCTGGGATTACAAGTGTGCACCATCGCGCCTGGCTTTTACAACTTCTTATAATGTTAGCTGGTGACGAATTTTGTCTGTTTTTGTCTTTATTGCACCTTTATTTCTTAGGGATATTTTCTCTAGACATAGAATTCTTAGCTGCATTTTTTTTCCAGCAGTTTAAACATGTCAGTCTGATGTTTTCTGGCCTCCAATGTTTGTGATGAGAAGCCAGCCATTATTTTATTGTTGCTCCCGTTTGTATTTTTCTCTTGCTTTCTTCAAGATTCCTTTTTATCTTTCTTTGGCTTTCAGCAATTTATCTATGAAATGTTTTGTTTAAATTTATTCTAGCTGGTGTTTGTTGAACTCAGGTCTAAAAGGCTCTACAACAGTACAACATTTTTCACCTATAATTTCTTGTATTATATTAATTATTATAACAACAGCACAATATCCAAATCAAAACATACACATAGAGAGACATGTAACTATCAGTCAAAAGTAAAATCTGTAAATTCACAAGCTATACCATAAACATATTTTCCCATTGACAAATAGTTTAAGCACATTAAATTAAGCCTAAAAGGTACAGAAGTTAATTTTTAAAATCTATCAAAAAAGTTCTATTAAATATGCTTTCTAGAGAGAGGTAGAGTAATCAGAAAGCTAATAAATTTAAACACTGTTGCCCTGAAGTGGCTTTCAAAATATGTTCACATAGGCATCTGTATTTATAAAGTTTGCAAAAGCATAATAATTTTTAATTCTTTTTCATACAGAGGGGCCTAAATTGTATGAGCTTCAGTCTTTATAAAACCTAGGTCTGGGCCGGGCGTGGTGGCGCACGCTTGTAATCCCAGCATTCGGGAGGCTGACACCGGAGGATCCGGGTTCGCGGCCAGCTTCAGCTACCTAGTGAGGCACTCCGCAACTTAGTGAGACTCGGTTTCAAAATAAAGAATAAAAAACTAGGGCTGGGGGTGTAGCTCGGAGGTAGAATGCCCCTGAGTTCAATCCCCAGTACCAAAAAAAAATAAAAATAAAATAAATAAAACCTAGGTCTGTCCTTGCTTATAACCTCAAATGAAACAAAAATGTAGGGGTTTTTTTTGTTGTTGTTGTTGTTGTTGTTTTTAATGTGCTACTGGGGATTGAAGCCAGGGGTATTCTATCTCCAAGCTATACCCGAACCCTTTTTACTTTTTATTCTGAAACAGGGTCTCACTAAGTTGTCCTGCTAAATTGCCAAGGATGGCCTAGAACCTGCAATCCTCCTTGAGTTCTCAGCTTCCCAAGTACTAGGATCATAGGCATGGGCTACCACACCCAGCTTAAAAGTACTTCTTTCTATAGGAAGCAAAAGGTTTGGTCCTTTTGCTTGTTTGATAACCTTGTGATAGAAGAAAGGCTGCTAGTGGCACAGTAAGGTCCTGAGCAGTAGGGAAATGGTGTTTAGCAGCAGGCACTTAAGGCCAACTCCATGTTCTGACCAAAATAAATGAACTTGGCCCTCCTACACAGGACTTGCAGATATATATATATATATATAGCTTCAAAATAAGTGTACACTAAGCATTAATGCATAATGTGCTGCCCTGTTAAAGTGTAACTTTTTCCTTGTGACCTATATAGTAATTGGCTATGATAAGTGTGATGAAGTCGTTTTCACCTCAGCCCGGGTAACAATTATGCAATCTATATATTTTGGATTCAGAGTCCTGGTATAATTCAAAGCCAAGGTAGAAAAATGGCCCCTCTGTAGAGAAGAGCAACTGATGGGGAATCTGAGCTATCTTCTAGGCTGTCCCTAGCAGTGGAATTTTAGGACCACACTAATTCAAATCATGTTTGAAGTAACCATGTATTTAAAAATATGTAACAGTATCTAGTTCAGGAAAAATTTACAGTTCAACTGCAAGAAGACTTCTCATTCCTTGAAGTAAACACTGAAAACTATTTTATGAAAAGAACATTCTTAATGTGGAAATAAAGATTTCAACTATTAAGAAATAAAAACACTATTTGAACTTTATTGGTATTAAATTCAAGTGTTTTTTTTCAGTTGGACATTTCAATTTATGCAAGAAAATAAGTCAGCTGGGTATGGTGGCACTCGCCTTAATCCCAGTATTTGGGAGGCTGATATAGGAGGATCACAGATTCTAGGATAGCTTGAACAAGTAGTAAGACTCATTAACCTAGAGAGACCCTATTTCCAAATAAAAATAAAATAGCACTGGAGGTGTAGCTCGAAGGTAGAATGCTTCTGGTTTAAATCCCCAGTATCATAAACAAAAAAAAAGAAAACAAGCCCTTTAACTAATACAAATGCCAAGATACTATATAAAACATTCATAGTTAAAATAATTTTAATTATTTCCATATATTTCCTACATAATTTAATATACCATGGGAAAATATATTTTTCCTTCAAGGCTTCCTACAATAAAAAAAAGCTTCTACAAAACTTAACTAGTAGAAGCCGGGCGTGGTGGCGCACGCTTGTAATCCCAGCATTCGGGAGGCTGACACCGGAGGATCTGGGTTCACGGCCAGCCTCAGCTACCTAGTGAGGCACTCCGCAACTTAGTGAGACTCGGTTTCAAAATAAAGAATAAAAAATAGGGCTGGGGGTGTAGCTCGGAGGTAGAATGCCCCTGAGTTCAATCCCCAGTACTGCAAAAAAAAAAAAAAAAAAAAAAAAAAAACTTAACTAGTAGATACTAGCAAGTTTTTGGCTTGATAATTGGAAGTGAGAAATTAAAAGAATTGGAATTACTTTCACTTGACTTCATAGCCAAGTATTATTTTGGCTAGTAAAATGTGCTGCTTTTAGGTCTCAATTTCAAAATAGTAATAACAGTAATAGTAATGATAATAAAATTTTTTAAAGTTTTTAGGAAACTTTTTTCTAAAATATTTTTAGAAATCTATTTCACATATTTCTCTACAGCAAATACTATGCCTTCTGTATCCAGTCCTGGAATCCTCTAATACTAATGATCCCAAGTGTTGAATCTTCCTGAAGGCTCATCAATTATGACTGAACCTAAATCATAATACATTTGATCCAAATAATGCCTTGCCAGTAATAGATCCAGCCAATCCTTTGAAAACTTACTTGTAATAATAGGCCCATCCAAATCACAGTATAAGCCAGGATCCCTGGCTTAAGAATAATAATACTTAGAATCAAATGGTGGTTTCTTTCCTGACCACTTACCTGTGTGCCCCAAAACTGTGGAACTCAAGCTCAAGAAATGAAACTGGCTCTTTATCACCTACAGTACAAAGAAGTTCAAGCAAGGCCGTGGTGATGGCCTTTGAGTACCTGTGAGCCTTCTCTCCTCTCACCAGAGTTAATAAATACACTCCAGCTCTACCTACCTGATACTCCTCAAGCATACTCTGCATTCTTTTTTTTTTTTTTTTTTTTGCGGTACTGGGGATTGAACTCGGGGGCATTCTACCTCCGAGCTATACCCCCAGCCCTATTTTTTATTCTTTATTTTGAAACAGGGTCTCACTAAGAGTGCCTCATTAGGTAGCTGAGGCTGGCCACGAACCTGGATCCTCAGTCTCAGCCTCCCAAATGCTGGGATTACAAGCGTGCGCCACCACACCCGGCTCATACTCTGCATTCTTATTCCTCTTCCTGGAAAGTTCTCCCATCCTGTCCTTCTGACCAACCTGTTTTCAATCTTCAAGTTAGCCCCTCAGGTGACCTTTCTTAACTTTTCCTACAAAGGAATCCATGCTACCTCCACCATAGGTCCCATTCTGTGTTTTTACTGTTTACATAATTGTCTCCCCTCATTGGACTGTAAGTTCTCTGAGAGCAAACTCTAGATGTTCATATTCATTATCACATAGTAAAGCGCAAAGCATGATGCATATTAAGTGTCTTCATTTCTTCCGTCATGTACTAGACACTATGCTCTGAGTTGGCAATTACAGGTAAGCAGAAGGCAGGGTCCCTGTGCTTACTGCCTGGGGTGAAATTAATGTTAACCAAGTGATAATCTTTGTGAACATATAATTATAAGTTGAAAAAAGTGTTCTGAACCACCCTGCCCTGCACACACACACACACACACACACACACACACACACACATATACACCCCTGATTCAGGGTAAGCAGGGGGGAAGACAGAGGTGGTTAGGGAATGTTCCTCTAGAGAAATAGTGCTTGACTTGTCTCTGAAGAATAATTAAGGAGAGCCGGGTGTGGTGGCGCACGCTTGTAATCCCAGCATTCGGGAGGCTGAGACCGGAGGATCCGAGTTCGCGGCCAACCTCAGCTACCTAGTGAGGCACTCTGCAACTTAGTGAGACTCGGTTTCAAAATAAAGAATAAAAAGTAGGGCTGGGGGTGTAGCTCGGGGGTAGAATGCCCCTGAGTTCAATCCCCAGTACCGCAAAAAAAAAAAAAAAGAATAATTAAGGAGAGATGAATCTGGAGAGAAGACACAGATCTGAATGTAAGGGAACTTTGCAGGCTATAATAAGGACCTAGTTTTTTATCCTTAAAAGCAACAATTATCCATTGAAGAAAGTTCTTTGTGGTTGTTTGTTTTGTTTAGGTTGTTTTTTGTTGTTGTTGTTTTGTTTTGTTTTGTTTTGTTTTTCGAGACACAGTCTCATTATGTTGTCAAGGCTGGTCTTGAACTCCTAGACACAAGGGATCTTCCCACCTCAGCCTCTCCTGGTAGGTGTATGCCAGGGTGCTCAGCAGCCATTGAAGGTTATAAAGGAGGTAACTGATATGAACAAGCAAATATTTCCTGACTCAACAAATTACAAGTGAATTAATATGCTTAGCAAATTTTTTGTTTTTTGTTTTTTGTATTAGAGAGCAAACCCAGATGCTTTCTCCCTCTGAGCTACACCCCTAGCCCTTTTTATTTTATTTTGAGGAATTTTGTGTTTTGCAGTATTGGGGTAGATTGAGTCCAGAGGCATGTCACTGATCTACACCCCAGCTCTATTTTTTTTTTTTTTTTTTTTTGAGACAAGATCTCACTAAGTTGCCCAGGCTGGCCTCAAATTTGTGATCTTCCTGTCTCGGCCTTCTAAGTACTGTGGTTACAGGCATGTACTACCATGCCTAACTTTATTTTTTATTTGAAAACAGGGTCTCACTAATTTGCTGAGGCTGGCCTTGAACCTATAAACCTCTTGTCTAAGCCTTCCAAGTACTGGGATTATAGGTGTGGGCCATTATGCCCAGCTAGCTAATTCTTGAGTATTCACTTTATGTTAATTCCATTTAGTTAAAATTTGAGGGTTTTTTTTTTTTTTTTTTTTTTTTTTTTTTTTTTTTTTTTTTTTTTTTTTTTTTTTTTTTTTTTTTTTTTTTTTTTTTTTTTTTTTTTTTTTTTTTTT